>PVHP010026128.1:0-24929 GCA_004024765.1 Zapus hudsonius
GAAGGAAGGAAGGAAGGAAGGAAAGAAGGAAGGAAAGAAGGAAGGAAAGAAGGAAGGAAAGAAGGAAGGAAGAAAGGAAGGAAGGAAGGAAGGAAGGAAGGAAGATTCAGGGTCCTGAAGAAAGAAAGTAGCAATCCCCAGTGGGTCGGGGACTGTCCCCTTCTTACAGGACTTTGAATTTTACAGCTAGTTAAAAAAAAAACAGATGGAGACTCAATGCTCTTATTTGGGTCTGTGGTTAAAATGTGCCTGTTGGGAAAGGGAGATGACCTCAGAGCCAGTGAACACCACGTCGGGCTGTCTCCAAGGAGCTCCAGCATTGTCAGTAACAGAAGAAAGGAATCAGATAAAAAGTACATCGTGGCTTTTCTGATGGCCATCAACCCACTTGATGTACTATGAACTAAGAAGTTTGAAAAATGTCAATTGAAGAGAAGAACCAGTCAAGGAATAAATCATATCAAATGGGGGGAATCAGAAAATTTCCATTCTGAGTGAGTGAATGACATTTGAAATCTCACCAAATAGCATCACCATAGTAAATAGAGATAAGAACTACAGACACACTGGCTCACAGCTCAGTGCTCACTTCTCATGTGTCATGAGTTTGGCAGAATTCAGGCAATGTTAAGGAAATGACTAGGACAGGAACTCTCTTGGAGATTTTACCCATAAACCACTTGTGCTTCCTAGTGTCTGACAACTGTGGCTTTTCCAGAGCCTTCCATCCCTTTTGTTGCTGATTAACTATCACCAGGTAAACTATCTGACTCTTAGTTTATTTTTTTTTCTCTACCACTTTAATATAAACAGTATTCAGGACTGGAGAGATGGTCAGTGGTTAAAGGCACTTACTTATTAAGCCTGACAGCCTGGTTTTGATTCCCCTGTACCCATGACAAAGTGACACATGTCTGGAGTTTGTTTGTAGTGGCAGGAGGCCCTGGAGTGCCCATTCTCTCTCTCTCTCTCTCTCTCTCTCTCTCTCTCTCTCTCTCTCTCTCTCTCTCTCTCTCTCTCTCCCTCCAAATAAATAGATAAATTTAAATATATAGATATATATATAGAGAGAGAGCATTGTTTTCCCACATTCCTAATCTGCCCAGCTTGTAACAGTGACTGACACATAGCACCTGTATGTAATAGTTTGGATAGGAAATGTCCCCATGGGTTCATATGTTTGAACTCCTGATCCCCTGGTAGCACAATGCTTTGGGATGTTGTGGAAGCTTTGGGAAGTGGGGACGAGGTGGAGGAAATGGGTCACTGGGCGGGGTGTGGGGTGAGTAGAACTTGAGGCTCATACTATATCCCTCTTTTATGTCTCTTTTTGCTCCCTATTCCAATAAGAAGCGAAGACGTGAGGAGCCCCAGTGTCACACTTGGGCAGCCACCTGCTGCCTTGCCTTTCTCACCGTGATGGACAGTATCCCCTCAAGCCATGAGCCACAAGAAATCCTCACTCTTTGAGGTGGCCTCCCCACGTCTCAGTGAAGAGAAATGTAACTACCGCACTGATCAATAAATATTTGTTGATGATATGAATGTGTCTAAGCAAGAGCCAGATCAGTGGTGGAGAAGGGAACTAAATAGACAGACATTCTAATACAGCAGAATTCATTAAAGATTATACCATATTAAATCACACTGAGATCTAAGAATAATCAAAATTAAATCCCTATAGGAGCTAGCATCACAAAGGTGGCTTGGGGAACAGAAGAGATGCTCTGTGGGTAAAGCGCAAGATGGCCTGAGTTCAAATCCTGAGAACCCATATAAAGCTACACACAACACTGAGCATCTGTTATCCCAGTCTTCCTGGGGAGTGATGGAATTTGGTTACAGGAGACTCTCCAAAGCTGCAGGGCCAGCTAGGTGGGAGTTTGCAATCATGACAACAAGAAATCTTACCTCAAAAATGGTAGAAAGTGATGACTTGGGGGTCATCCTCTGTCCTACCCATGCACACTGGCACATACATGCCTGAACACATAAAGACAAAAAGAAAAAGAAAGAAGAAATTGTGGTTTTTCTCAGCCTAAAGAAAATAAAACTAAACATCAAATAGATAGAAGTCAGAGGTAGAGGCTGTAACAATAAATCTGTCTTTAAATATTATGGAGATGTCCTCTAAAACAGTGTATAGACATGATCTATTCTTGAGAGACACAACGTCAGGAAGGTTTATTGGTTTACTTTAAACTTGAATCCTTAGAGCTGTCCTACAGAGAAGTCAATTCCATCACTGTGCCAAGTAAGAGATAATCTGAGAAGGATGTTGTAAACTGGGCACCTGTTTTAGATAAAAGGTTATACCAGATGACTCAAAATAAATTATATTACAAAGTGAAGCTGGGGGATGTAACTCAGAGGTGGAACACTCACTCAGCTAGTATACCCAAGGTCCTGATTTATTCCTCGGGGAGAAAAAAGAAGAAAAAAAAAAGTACATTCCAATCTAGGTTTCACACACATACACACAGGTATAGAGGCGTAAGCAAACTCAAAACTGTTTTCTGGGTTTTCATTGCTAAGAATCATCTAGATCAATTCTAAAATAGAGGCTATCCAGTTAAAGTTTAATTTCACATAAACTACCAACTTTTTTATTCATAAGTAGGTCACATGTAATATTTGAGGAAAACACATACCCAAAATTTCTTTGTTTATCTGAAATTCAAATGTAACTGGAATTATCTGAATTTCTATGTTTAAATTTAGCCTACATTCTATCTGGCAACCTTATGCTGAATGAAACAACTCGAAGGGAAAGGTCCGTGTGTTTCTTGAGAAACTCAGAATTTACATAATTAATGTAATAAATATCAAGCGAGAGAAGACATGCCAGACTTCACTCACACGAGAATGGCTGTGCTAAGTTTGGGCAGATTGAAGGTTTTGATCTTACAGACACAACAACAGGTGGAGATCCCCCCACACACACACCCTACCTTTTTTTCAAATCAGTTTTGGCTGGATTATTCTACAGTTTTTGAGAATTTTAAATGGTGTTTATTTTAAGGCTTTTTTTTCTGCTCATCATTCCATCTCCAGAACTGCAGGAGCACTTTGTCCTGATGACGTGCTCACGGACAGGGTTGGCTCACCTTCCCTAAGGTCTTCTGATTCAGCCCATCTCCTCATGCAATATTATTTGTTTGATGCCAAAGCATTAACACTTTTAATCGACTATAATTTAGACAATACGATTATACTGGAGTTATAAGAACCACGAGAGAATTACCCAAATGTCTCACAAAAGTTTCCCCGCAGACACACAGAAGTACCGCTCTCGCACATGATGCCGCTTACAGAAGGAGAAGGTTTTCTGTTGTTTCCATTTAACAACTAACAAAATGCTGCAAAACGGATGCAGCACAAAACTTTAAAATGCTAAGATCTTTGAGGTCTTCTTAAAATAGAGACTAATATCTGATGGTCATTTAAAACAGTGGTCACAAAGAGCTTTGGGTGTGTGGATGTAGACCATGGTGTGGTGTGGTGTGGTGTGGTGTATGTGGCCGTGGATATGCAGATGAGCTCATGTCACTGCCTGGAGATCATGCAGAGGAGACAGGAGAACACTGGGCATCCTTCTCTTATGTGTATGTCCTTGAGATGAGGTCTCTCCCTAAGCTGCAGCTACTGTCCATCGTGATTCTCCTGTCTCCACCCCTGAAAACTGGGCTGCCGGATGCAGGTGGCCACATCCAGCTTTTTATGTGGGTTCTGAGGAGTCTCCTGACCTGAGATGCCTTCATTATTAAGTAGCAAGTGCTCAGCACTGCTAAGCCATCACCCCATCATAGTTATTAGTATTTTAAGTTACACCATTTAAAGTGGCCTACTGTAAATATTTACAGGACTCATAACCATCGTGTACAGTAGTGCCCTTGGTCTCAAAAGTCTCAGGCCTACTTTGAACGTGAAGAAAAATGATGACTGTGAAGAAACTTATTTATCAGGATATCAATTTCTGAAATGAAATGTTCAGTGAATGGAAAGATGTCAGGGGACAGAGTCGTGGAGAAGGGGAGTGTCACTGAACCATGAGATTGGCTGTGCCTTGCAGGATGGGTGTCGTAATCAGCCACATGCTGCTGGGATGACTCTCCAAACCAGGCACAATTTGGGGAGGAAAGAATTTATTGAAATGACAGATCCAGGGGAAGTTCCAAAAACGAAGGAAAAGGCTGGCCCCCTTTCATAAATCCAAGCAGAGAGACAGAGAGACCAGCAGCTGAGAGAGGAAGGAAGAGAGGTTCCTTTCCCCTCAAGCTTCCTTATATCTAGTCCCCTTCTGGAAGGGCCACCCACTCTGAGGGAAGGGCTCACTCTGAGAAGAGACCTCCTCCCTTCTCCAAAATCCCAAAAGGATTTTATCAATCCTTTCTGTAGTCAAGCTTAGAGACCCACCCAAGATTACTGTGGATTATTACACAGGTCAAGGTGACAAATTTAACCATCACAATAGGTCAGGAAGAAGCTATTGCTTTGGGCAAGAGAAAAAGGAGGAGGGTGGAAGACGATGGAGCCATTGTAGGAAAGCACAGAACAAAAGACATTCAGGCTGCTCTCTACCTACTCACCCAGTTGTAAGTAAAAATCATGTTAAAGGACTGGGGAGGGGAGAGATGTCTTAGTTGGTAAAGTGTTTGTGACACAAGGATGAGGAACTGAGTTCTGCTCCCCAGTGCTCACAGAAATGCCAAGCACAGTAAGTGTGTATCAGGAGGCAGAGACAAGGGAATCTTCAGGGGCAAGCTGGCTAGCTAGACTAGCTGAATCAGGAAGTTCTGGGTTCATTGAAAGACCCTGTCTTAATATATAAGATGGGCAGTGATTGAGGAAAATACTCAAAGTAGTATCCACACATATATATGCACATACATGTGCACTTGTACACACACACACACACACGTATGCCCACACAGATGAACATGCATACAAACATGTCCACACATCACACACACAAAGTGTAAAAACTGTATCTAGGCCTGGAGAGATGGCTCAGTAGTTGGAAGTGCTTGCTTGCAAACCCTAATGGCCCAGGTTAAACTCCCCAGTGCTCACACAAAGCCAGATGCACAAAGTGGTGCAAGCATCTGGAGTTGGTTTACAGTGGCAGGAAGTCCACCCCCACACCCCTACCTCTCTGCCTCTTTCTTTAGATCTCTCTGTGTCATAAATAAATGCATAATAATGTATTTATAAAAACTGTACTGAATACATACAGCCTGTTTTCCTGTCATTTTTTTCTAAGCAATAGAGTCCAACTATTTCCATCACCTTTACATTATGCTAGGTACTAGACGTAATCTAGAGATAAAGGATTAACACTTTAATAGACTATAATTTAGACAATATAATTATAAGTCTAAAGTATATGGGAGGATGGGCATAGGCTATATGCAAAGCCTATTCCATTATGTAGAAGAATCTTGAACATCCTTGGTATTCCTGGTGGTGTTTCTTACACAGCATGGAAGGCTGCTGGACTGTCCAACCAAAATTCAGAATCTAGCAATGGACATTATCATTCTTTGAGCACTTCTGTAAGAAAAGTCACCTTTCTTTACAGATTTTTTTTGAGTGCAGAGGGTTACTTTTATTCAGAATGAATCCCCACAAACTTCTGACTGCGGATACAAATCAATACTTAGGTCTCTGAGAATTTCAAGGGGGTTGGTGGCTTTGTGACCAAAGGTGAGAAAATAACTTGTTCCTGCCTCCCTGTCACAGGCAGATCCCCCACTGTCAGCCACAGGGGTTTGGTCTGTGTCACAGTCCTCAGATCAGGTACTGATTTCTCCTCCAAGCTTTAATCTCTGTGGGACCGGGCATAGTCACTTCCCTACCATTCTCTCAAAGTAAATAGGAAGGCATTTGTGTAAGCTGCATTTGTGCTGACTCGTCCATCAGAGAATATTTATTTGCTTATTAATTTCTTTTATGGACATAGTACAAGTTACACAGTACAGTACCTCCTGATCCTTTATGGCCCAGATTTATACCCCATGGCTTGATAGAGGGCTCTGCTCCAGAGTAGAGCTCTCTCCCCAGTGTAAGCAGTTCTACTGCAATTCACAGGATAAAGATGCTCCTTTTAGACACTGTAATTAGCACTTGTCTTTTTATATATCTTCACATTGTGTCCCCTTTAAAATATTTTTATTTAAAATGGCATGGGAGGAAATAACTCGGTATGTGTTCTGGGGGAAAAAAAGAAGAAGAAAACCACTGATAAACCCATCTGTTAAAAACCACAGTATACAAATTTAAAGAGTAAGTTTAACATTAGATGTCCTAACCTCTTAGCACCGTGGTTGGTGCTTACTGTTTGCTCCAGAATATTCCAAAGATATTTTTTCCAGTAGAACAACTCCTTTTAGTCACACCCTGGAAATGCTTTGCTTGTTTTAAATAGGTCCATTATGCTCTCAGACACCTACATAGTTAGCAAGCCCAGCTTTAGTAAAGTGACTGGTCTGTATTATTTATTTTTGTCTTCTCCAACTCTCCTTTCAAACAATTTGTAGTTACAAGAGATTTATTAAATTCCTCACCAGTTTTCTGAGTTGATGCAAACCATGGTTCTGGCTCTAGCAGACCAAGAGACGGTAAATTCCAAAGTCCTAAAATTTCTTTTCTTCGCTTTTAAATGTTGCCCTTCCTTGGTCTCTTGTGAGCTAGGTGAGAAAAAGCAATTGCCCCCAGTGCTTAATGCATCTCTACTCAGAAACTCACTCCATCCTAGTAATTCCAAATCCCAGCCCAATTGGAAGGGCCTGGATTTCAGGCTCTGCATATGAGCTCGGCATTTTTAAATCAATCACTCTGAACGGTAATTCTGTCAAATGGAAATCTTTTCCTTTTTGCAGAAAAAAAAGAGAGCTTTCCTGATTTTTGGCTACAGCCTCAGAGAACTGAACAGTCTCATAAATGAAGCTAGGATGTAGAAGAGAAATTAATCGAAATATAATTTCCTAACGATTTCTTTGGAAGAGTCCTGTTCCCCTTACTGCTCAGAAAGACCAGACACCTCTGTACCCTGTAAGCTTTTTCCAACAGCTCCCCCATTCCCAGCTAATGGCTCAGAGCAGTTTGACTAGGCAGTGGTTAGCTGGGTTAGGTGAAAAGAAAGGCATGTGTGTATCCTCTGGGATTCTTTCTCCCACTAACTTAAAATTCTCCCCAAATGATTTAAATGTGTTGAGCATCAGGTTACTTCACAGGCTTCACATGCGTTTTTAGCAGATTTTAACCCCTCCCCTTCAAAACTCATTTGTTATTGGAGGTGCTGGGCAATGCAGAGAGTCCTGGTTTAGCCTAGTTAGAACCAGCAGTTTTGGCCATACCTACTGTGCTACTCCACTGGGGTGAGTGCACACCTCAGACCCTGCAAATACAGGAATTGAGTCAGAGCTCTGAAAACAGTAGGAGAGACCCGCTTTCTGCAGAGCCTTAAGCAGTAATGAGGATTTTTTTTAGCTTTTATTGACAATTTTATACATGTGTGCAATGTGCTTTGATTGTAATCTCTTTTCAATACCTATGCTTGATCCCATTCTTCAGCCTCCTTCCACTAAACCATTGCAAAGGGGGAAAGTGTGTGTGTGTGTGTGTGTGTGTGTGTGTGTGTGTGTGTGTGTGTGTGTACGCATGCACACATGAGCAAATGTATGGGTCCCATGCACAGGTGTGTGGAGGTTAGAAAGGAGAAACTGGTGCTGTCTATTACTCATCCTTGTGTTTCCTTGAGATGGAGTTTCTCACTGAACAGAGCTGCCATTTTCTGGTTGGATTAGCTGACCAACAAGTTCTCCAGTCTCCCCTCCCCACAGGATTTGGGGTACAGGTGTACATGACCACGCCAAGCTATTTATGTGGGTGCTGAAGAATTGAATTTAGGATGCATCAGGACCTCTTGGGTCTTCATGCTGGCATGCCAAGCACCCTTACCCACTGAGCTCTCTCCCTAGCCCACAAAAAAATATTTTAAAAATAATTTCTATAGGGCTGGCTCAGCAGTTAAGGTACTTACCTGCAAAGCCTAACAACCCCAGTTCAATTCCTCAGCACCCACATAAAGCTAGATGCACAAAGTAGCACATGTATCTGGAGTTTGATTGCAGTGGCTGGAAGCCCTGGTGTGCCCATTCTGTGTGTTTCTCTTCTCTCTCTTTCTATCGCTCTCTACTTGCAAATACATGAATGACATATATGAAAAATAATTTCTATAATTTGCAGGCTTCTTCACTATTTCCACTTGTCTCTTATTCAGTCGTGTAAATATAAACTATCCACAGAGAGGAGGTGGCACTAAGAATGTAAGAGCCAAAGGAAGGAGAGGAGTGCTTACAATACCATCTTCCAGACACAAAGTGGCCTTGACATTCATGTCCTCACTGTGGCTGACACAACCGGTGTCAGTCCTGCATGCTAGGAAGAGAAAAATGATGACATCAAATAGAAGAGAGAATAGTTAGAAAGAAGAAGGGATTCCATGGGGAGGGAGGTTATTCGGGATAGGGAAAACAGGAGGGGTCTATAATCATGGTATACTGTCTATATGCATGAAAGTTTACAATAAAAAGTTAAAAAAGAGAAAAAAAGAGAAATAGTTATAGAATTTTTTTAAATCCACAGAGAAGTATACTAATCTTCTCTCAGATTGCATGAAAGATATTTGTAGCTTTCTGTCATTTTCCCATATACTGTATATGTTTGTAATTGTTATATTATTTTTATTAGTATTCATTTTATTATTTTGAGATAGGTTCTCAGTATGTAGCCTGGGCTGGCCTGGAACTCACTGTGTAGCCCAGGCTGGCCTTTAATGGAGATCTTGCCTCTGCTTCCCAAGGGATGAATTTATATGTTCACAATGCCCAAGATAATCCATATGTTTAAGGTATTCTTATAGGTACATCAAAATTATTTCATCTATACACAACCAATGATTTATGGACAGCGAGCATAGATTTTGAGCTATAAATGATACTGTGACTGATACTTATAGGAAAATGTTAAAAGAGAAGAAGAAAAATTTAAACATGTACAAAGGTGAACACATTTGACATGTGTGTGGAAATAATATTAACATTGGCATATTCATTTCACTCAATAGTTATCAGACACTTATTTGTCATTGGCTATCATTGACAACTGAGTGTCAAGCACCCTGTCAACTCTTGAAACTCATCATTTAGCAGAAATGACATGGCTTCTGACTTCATGAATTTAGTACATTGGTCTCCTTAAAGCAGCCAAGTTCTTGAACTCTTTAAAGAAACGTCACTGGACTCAGATGTCATAAAACTCTGAAAGTGTCATTTGGACATGTGGCAGTGGTCTAAGAACACTGATCCCTAAGAGGTGTGTTTCAAATGAGTATCACAGAAAATCAAAGACCTTTTGAGCTAAAAGCACCACAAAGACCTTATATATCAGCTCCTCTGTTACGGTCTTTGAAATGTTTACTGATGCCTTTGTCTTTGTTGAGTGCAGAATCAACATACCTTAGCTTTCATACAAACACCTAAGAAATGAATGCTCATTGACTATTTGTATAATTAAATTCAACTTCTAAAGGTATTCGTGGTGCAAGACAGAGAGTGTTTTGGGTTGAATTAACTGTGTCTGGCCATGCCTCCAAATTCATACAGGGAAGTTCTAACATCTGGTTCTTAAAATGTGCACTTACTTTGAAAATAGTCTCTGCAGATGTAATTAGTTAAGACAATATCCTGCTGGGATAGGGTGGGTCCCTAATCCAATACGACCCATGTGTGTCTTTATTTAATTTGTTTTTGTGTGTGTGGCTGTGTGTGTGCATTGTGTGTTCCGAGTGCACATGCAGATGTATGGAGGTCAGAAGACATTCTGAGGAGTCACTTCTGAGCTAGATTATAAGTGCACACCATTATTACTGGCACTTTTATGTATATACCGGGGGAACTGAACTCAGGTTCTCATTACGTACAAGGCAAATACTTTACTGAGTCATGTCCTCAGCTACCCAGTGTCTTTATAAGAAGAAAGTAATTAGATCCTGACATTAAGGCAGGGAGGATATCTACATGTGAACATTGGTGAAGAAGTTACTAGAAGCTAGAAGAGAATCCTGGGATGGATCCTTCCCCAGAAGGAGCATGGCCATGCTAACACCCTCATCCAGCCTCCGCAACTGTGAAGTAATACGCCTCTGTTGTCCAAGTCACATAGTGAGTACATCATGACAGAAACCTTAAGAAACTAACACAGATGTGGGGTCATTTGCTTATTTTACTCACTTGTATGTTGACCAGACAAAGATAGACTGAGCATCTAGTATATTCTAAGCCCTGCACATAGTAATATAAATATAAGAATGAATTAAAACCCATACCCTATGATCAAAGAATACACAAATATTCAGTGTTGTTGTATCCTTCCACCCCAATTTGGGATCCACTCCCATCTGCATAGTTCTTTCCCAATAAATATGATTTATCCCTCCAATCAACACTGAAGGACTGGATTCCACTTCTATCTTGGGCCCAGCCTCTTCCCTGGAAATATGTGAAACTGTTGCTTCTCCAGAGTCATTACTCTCTGCAATCAATGAGTCATGACTGGGCTGTACTGCAGGCCAGGGACAGCCCCTCAGTGTGCTATTAAACCAAGCATGGCCCATCCACCCACCACAGGAGTTCCATGAGGACAGCACTGCCTCCCTGTCATGTATTATCAGGGCCATAAAGTGAGTATTTAAAATTTTAAGGTTTTCAAATGAAATATACAAAGGTTGATGATGTCGCAGTTTATCAACTTTACCCTTCTGTGGCAAAGGGAACAGACAGGAAAATTGTCCAAAGGAGAGTTCCCAACTACTTGCTGCCATTTTATTGCAGCTTTAAAGAGGATGTGAAACAAGTCTCCCAGCAGACCCTGGCTGGCTGGCTGAGCCTCTTCCCCTCCGAGAGAGAGCGAGTGTGCATTCCTCCAGCTGATGCTGCTGGCGCAGGCCCTCTCGGCTCTCCCAGGGACCCCATGGTCATGGTCACCGCTTCCAGGGCCCTGTCAGTGACAAGCAGAAGCAGAGAAGCAGGACCCTAAGCACGAGAAGTCATGACTTCAATCGTCCCTTACTTCATTCTGACCTGGCACCTTTCTCCAGTTGCCAGTGACCACCTACCTGCCGCAAGCCTCTGTGGCCCCATCACCACCATGATGGCTCACTTTCCAACAGGAAGAGTGTGTTTCATGAGGCCAAGGTTACATGCACCGTATGTAGTTTGTGAGGATGAAAGGAGTCACACACATGAGCCACAACTTAAGAGATAAAGGCAAGTTGTGCCTCTCTGGACGTGTGAGGAACATCCATACTATTTGTCTAGAATTTCCACAGGGAAAGGCTGAAAATGGACTTTGAAGTGAGTCGATAAGGTTGGTATTGTGCTGCATGATTTTAATACAGTTGGTTTTCATTACTCTGGGCTCATTGTCACACCCCCAGGGTCAGAGGACAGCTTCGGGGTGTAGGTCCTCTCCTGACACTTTGTTTCTGAGACAGGGTCTCTTGTTCTGTTTAGTTGGCCAAGGAGTGTTGGCGTTCTCCTGGCTCTGCCTCCCATTGCTGGCGTCTCCTTGGGATTACAGGCATGCGCACCACCTTGCATCCAGCCTGATGTGGGTGCTAGGGATAAGAACTCGGGGGTAGGTGTGGGAACAAGCACCTTCAATGGCTGAGCCGCCTCACCAGTCCTCAGGAGTCCAACTCCCTTTACATTTCACCTTTTAATTGAGAAAATTCAAGCAAAGGCTCGTGTCATCTCGTCCCTCTTCTAGTTGGTGAAGGAGTCCTGGAGTCTCTTACATACAAGGTCTTCAGGACATCTGGACCTTGTCACACCCCTGACTTATTGCTGCAGGAGGCACCTTCCCAAGCTGACCTTTTGTCCCAGTGGGCTTCCATAGGATTTCCTGGAGCTGAGCTTCTGCCATAGTGGTAACCGCCCTGTCACCCTCCAACTAATCAAGTAATTAAAAAATCTACAAACAGCCAGGCGTGGTGGCACACACCTTTCATCCCAGAAGTCAGGAGGCAGAGGTAAGAATATCACTGTGAGTCTGAAGCCAGCCTGGAACTACAAAGTAAGTCCCAGGTCAGCCGGGGCTAGGGTGAGAGCCTACCTTGAACTCTCCACTCCCCCCAAAAATCTACAGCCACACTGAAGGACTTGGAAGCCCAAAGTGAAATGCAGAAAAAATAAAGACTCTGGAAAGTAGGTATGAGACAGCAAGGGGGGGAGACATCCAGTATCATAGCATTATCATCTTCCTATGTACATTCGCTGAGTCATTTGTTGGGAAATATTTATTGAGCACATATTATGCATCAGGGACCATGCTAATCCCTGGGGATATGATATTATACAAAATTAGACATGCTTTGTGATTCCCACAGAGCTCACAGTTTGATGAGGGAGAGGCATCCATCAAATAAGGATGTAAATTAATTAATTAAAAGTACAAGTGTTAAGGAATGTGAAGGCTAATTAGTGCCATGTGGACATAAATGAGTCAGTTTTCCTCAGTCTGGGGTGGAGTTAGTGGTGGGACATTCTCAGTAAAGGGCTGCTTGGAAAATATCATTATCAACGGAGATTTAGAGAAACTGTGGAAGTGAGTTGTGCAAAGCTAGAGGTGAATGGGGTCTGCAGCATCCAGGCAGAGGGCAGGAAGAGGTGAGGTGAGATGTTCTCTTTGGAGACAGGGTCCTGCTATGGAGCCCATGCTGTCTTGGAGCTCACAATCCTCCTGCCTCTGCCTCCCTGTGCAGAGCTTGCAATGTCCTTTTCAAAGGCAGAGAGCCCCATGGGAGGACGCGAAAGTCCTGTGAGCCTGAGTGTCTGCAAGGAAAGGTGTGCGAAGCAGCTGGAGAGGAGAAAGCAGTCTGAAGTTGGAAATGGTCAGAAGAGGAGCGGAGTGCACAACTCACAAGGGTTTAGCTGATCCCCACAAAACTTTGTGCTACCTCTCAGTCCATTCCTGGTCCAGAACTACATCTCCCAGAAACCATAGCTGCCTTGGCTCTACACACACACACACACACACACACACACACACACACACACACACACTGACTGGAAAGGTAGTATTTCTCAAAAACTGGTAATGGTACATCACTATGAAAGGTGTAGCATTCTGAGTTAACATCTAGAAAGATTAAAAGCTAACATTGGACTCAGAAAATCAAATATTCCACCTGTCAAGAGAGGGAGATGATTTTTTTAAATGCTGATTACCTTTGACTTGACTTTATGTCTAGACCCTTCCTCTAGCAACGCAAATACTCTGAGCCACCCAAGATCATCCAACGTGAGTCATGTATTTCACACTGTTTACCTTCAAAAATAATGAGCCGGTTCATGACAACAGAGAAATAACCAGACTTCCCTGTGACTGGCC
This sequence comes from Zapus hudsonius, assembly GCA_004024765.1. NCBI lineage: Eukaryota > Metazoa > Chordata > Mammalia > Rodentia > Dipodidae > Zapus > Zapus hudsonius. Next base: position 13,456 of record PVHP010026128.1, read on the forward strand.
AAGAAAGCCTAGCTATTACCCAAATTTGAGTAAATCACACCACAAACACATGTTAATTTTGGCCACCCAACCTCACTGCACTAAATGCTTGTTTCAAATTATCTGAGCTGCCTGCCTTCCTTTTCACTCTGTCCCTCAACACTGTGGACAGAGGGCCATGTGCAAACCTGGGATCAGCCTTCCCTGTCTTCCCTCCACTCCTGGGCTATAGGCTGTGTGCTTCACTTAGTTCCTTGAGATGCCTACTGAGAACAGCCCATCTCCTCACACGGGTTGTCCAATGGCTACGTGCACACATGGGCATCCTGAACAGAGGAGATGCAAGAGGCCAGCAGAGCATGTGGGATCCATCCTTAGTTCAGTCCCACAGAATCTGGTAGGGTTTCCAGGACTCAGTGCCATGTAACACGTACCCTCGGGGGTGAACATCTGGATTGTTAAGTATGCTCTACCGTGGTGGAGGAGACTATCCAGAGGCATGGCACCCCTCAGTAACAACATACTAGGGCCAGGAGAACCTGGCCGAATACTAGGCTATCCATGGTCTCCTGTCACAAGGACTGATCCAGACGACCCACGGAGGAGGATATCCAGCTGGTTGGGGAAGGGGGAGAGGGAGCATCGGAGAATTGGGGATAACAACTCATTGTTTGCCCACTAAATAATGTAACTCATTATAGACAATAAAAATTTTTTTAAAAAAAGTATGCTCTACTGTTGGCCATTCCCTCTTTTGGTTTCTATGCTAATTCTGTCTGGCTAAACCAAATCAGCAAAACAGTGAAAAGCAGGGTACGGTAAAGAGGCTGGCACAAAGACAAAGCTTTATTAGTACTTACTTTTCTTTCTTTTTCTTTTTTAGTTTAACCGTGATAATGATATAATGCAATATGATTTAATTGGCAGGTAGGAGCCAGGAAAAGACCTCACTAACTCACACTAATGAGAGGTAGGCCCATTGCAGCCCGGCTGAGGTCGCTCCCTGTAATTGATTTTCTATTTTTAAAATACGTGTTTGGCTGTCCCCAGCCAACACACACAAGGACTAGCACACAGCATACACTTTGTTCTTTCATTTTGTCAAGTGAAGTTGCATTTTAATTATTTATGATAATACTTAATAGTATATTAGTAAGTGTCCTGTGAAAGTAATGAAGTCTTAGTAATATGAGAACAGGACGGAGCTCTCGGGTATTAAATCTTAGCTGAGACGTGAAGTGGGGCTGCGGGGTTCTTTGCAGGCATTCAGGGTCTGCAGATTAGGGAAGTGAAAATTAGCAGATTTTTTTTCCTGAATTACATTTATGAAGTAGAGAGTGATATCTTAAAAAGCATTGAATATGACTAATATGTTTGAATATGACCAATTTGTTAAGATACATGTTTTCTTTCTGCGGGTTGCTGAGTAGATATTAAAACTTTGAGAAAATATAAACCTCAGCTGGTTTTCCACTCGATGCATTCTTTTCTATAATTTTGTTTCAGACTCTCACAAAATACATTCTATGTCCAGAATATTAAGAATAATTTGAGCATGTGAAGTTTTTTTTTTAATTTTAAATTAATCTCTCATGGTTATGGATGGAATTACAATCATTTCCTGAGGAAAAATAAGATTAATGTTTTAAAAGTTATATAAGACTTGACTTCATATTTTTGCTATGGGTACATTTTACATAGTTTTATTTTTCTAACTTAAATATTCTGTTACATCCAACTTTCCAATTCTAAATTCCAGAAATAAATTTTACAAGATCCAGTTGAATCAATGTTTGCCAGAGACTCCACCAAACCTTCCTCCCTGCACCCCACCCTCCCCAGAGGACCCTTCTCCCAGAGGGAACTTTTGCTCTGTCTGGACCATTCTAGACATCTTTGCCTAGTGTCTTTGTCTGGGTAATTGAAAATGTTTCCCAATCCTTCTAGGTCTTTCTTTGTAGATCTTGTCTTCCCCTTCTTTGAATGGCTCCTTTATTTTCCTTCCAGTTTTCTCCTCATCTCACACAACTCATCCTATAACCTCTGGAAAAAGTGCACCTTGGCACCAGGATCTTATTCGAATTAGCTCTGTTCCCTTACTGAGTAATTTTATGGATTCGTTTTTTTCAACTGTACCACACTCATGGAACACCAAAATAAATGTTTTGTTCTATTACTAAAATATTGAGAAAAATCCATGTTTTGAGGTTGTATGCTTCAAGTAGCCAGTTTTTATGATACAGTTCCCATAGTTACTTCAGTTTCATTGGTAGAAGGATAGGGATTAAATGCACATAATCAGAACCATCATGCAAAGCACGGTCTGAGATCTTGAAAATAAAAATCCAGAGAGCAAGATCTTATCTCCATTTTCATGATTAATCATTAATGCAAGCTTGCAAATCAATATCAAAATTATTAGCGGGAATGAATATTTTGGTGGCCGACCTTTTATAGAAGGACTCTGCTTATGAAACAAAAATATGTGTGTGTTTAATTATCCATAATGATTCAAATATTTAGCATATAAAATACTTGGTTGGGCTGGAGAGATGGCTCCGTAGTTAAAGGCGCTTGCTTGCAAAGTCTAATGGCTAGGGTTTGACTCCCATTACCCACATAAAGCCAGATGCACAAAGTGGCACGTGCATCTGGAGTTAGTCTGTACAGCAGGAGGCCCTGGCACACCTGTTCTCTCTTAATCTCTAGCAAAGAAATAAATAATTATTTAAAAAAAAGAGTTGGTAATATGTTACTCAATTTTATTTGGGGTAGGGGGTCGGGATCTCACTCTACTCTGGATTAGCCTTGAACTCGTGAAGATACACTTACAACAGCCTCCCGAGTTCTGTATGACCTACCCTATCCAACACAATTGGCAATGTCTTATCTGAAAGCTTAATGGTACCTCTCATGACCATAGAGATTGTGTAAGGGATGGTGTTTAAAGAACAAAGGAGAATGTATCAGATATCTGGGTTTTTTTAAAGAAGATCCCCTCATGTAGGTGAAGAATCCAAGCCCACTGTACTTGGAAGCTTTCTTCAAGGGGTGTGACTATGGTTGGAAGCACTGTTACCATTACACCAACAATTGGCATCAGGCGTTGTAACTCCCAGGAAGAGACACTGGCAAGAAGTGAATGGAACATAATTCAAATTTAGGTCCAGAATAGGGATTGTTAAGACAGTGTACAAAAATTAATGTTGATATCAGGTCTAGGACCTTGGACAGATGAAGACAAGCATCAATTTAGGAGCTAAACGCTTGTTACAGGGTTGGTAGGCCTTGATCTGGCTAGTAGCACAGGAAACCCAGGGGGAATGGTTAGGGCTGGAATGGTAGTGTTATACTGTGCGGGAACTGTGGGAGAAACTATTATTGTCCATCCAGACTGCTTTGAGAATTACAGTGAGTGTATCCCAGGAGGAAAACCTTAGAAACATAGCTGAGCAAGATACAACCTGGAGCTGGCAGGCATTACTTTCCAAAGTGATATATCTATGTCTACATGTGTATCCATTTTATATACACAAATAAATCTACATATAAGTATGAAGATATACCAACATCACAGCTACTCTGCAGTTTGTGTTGAAGATGCATGGTCTCAATTGTCTAGGTAGGAATAGCACCCTTTATTTCCTTCACAGTATCCAAGAACCTGTGAAAATATGTTATCTATCCTAAAGTTCTCCAGTATTGTGGACTAGATAGATGAAAGCTCTCAGCCGTGGAATACCTTGAATTTAAATTATATATACATATAATCTTTATAATGCATGGGCCAACTCCAGAGCAAGTCAGAAAAAAAAGGCCAGGCATATTAGCACAAATCTTCAATTCCAGTACTCAGAAGACTGAGTGAGATAGGAGGATTTCTGTGATTTCCAAGCCAGTCTGAGGCTATAGTGTAAGTTCCAGGTCAGCCTAGGCTAGAGTGAGGCTCTACCTTGAGAAAAAAACCCAAAAAACTCAGAGAAACCCCCAGGTTTCAAAAATCAATAGAAGTTGACAAGCAACGAAGTGAGCAGGAGCTGACATTTCTGGGCTGGCAGGAAGGGGCTGTCATTCTCAGGAACCCAGGATGAGACAGAACAGTGGTTCAAATGAGACTTCTTTGGTAAATCTGGAATTGGGCAGCACGAATTTAATTACCCTTCCCACTTACATAAGAAAAGAATAAATATTCTTTTCTATATGGATATAAGCTCTATGTTGGGAGGAAGTATTTTTATAATTGAGAATCTAAGCCTCATACTTCCCCTTAGATCGTACTTTCAAATTTATACTATGAATGTGAATATAGATCCCCTCAAACTAATAGCATTATAGTTCATAGATTCAAACTGAAATGCTACATGTATGCAGATATAGAACATGAAGGGATTATCTACTAATAATTAAATACAACTCTCTCAAATAATCTCAATTAAAACTGGGCTCACAATTTTGAATTCACAAGACATAGTAGATAGAAAATGTTTAAAAAAGAGTTATACACAGGAGGCAGAGGACTGTACATACTTTATCCTTAAATAGTTTAGATATTTAGAAATAATTATGTTTAATTATTATTTAATTATACTTTAAAGGTAAATAGAATGATAAAGAGTATCCATTATATTGATATATGTAGATACTTATCCATAAAAGTACATTTATTTGTATATGTAAATTGCATAAATATAGACATAGATTGTATATAAAAAGGATAAATCATGTGTTGACAAAGAAAACAGAACATTTACATTTTTTAAACACTGTCACTGAAAACATATAACTAATAACCTAATTAAATAAAAGATTAGATGTAGCTAAAGAAAGAATTAAAAGGCCAGAAAATCATTCTCTGAAAATAACTTTCATAATGTGGCAGAGAAAGATGAAGGAGAATAACATGAAACAGAAATGTCCAAAGGCACTTAGAAGAGAACAGAAAGAAGGGAGAAAAAACAATATTCCAAAATTGATTTGACTATGGATCATCAGGTTTAAGAAGTTCAAGTAGCTCCAAACATGATGATGCAAACTACAATTTAATCCATACCTAAACACATTGTAGTAGGACTTCAGAGCACTAAAGAACAAGAGAAGCTTCTAATGTGGCCAGAGAGATGGATCAGCAGTTAAATGAGCTTGCTTGCAAAGCCTAGCATCCTGGGTTCAATGCCATAATACTCTAATAAAGTACCATATAAAGCTAAATGCACAAACTGGTACATGGCTTTGGATTTTCTTAGAAGCAGCGCTAGGCCCTGGTGTGCCCATTCTCATTCTCTCTCCTTGCAAGTAAATAAATAAGTATAAAAGATTTGCATAATAGGAGGAAAAGAGAGGAAGTCAAAATAGAAGAGAGACTAGCTGGAAGGAAGAGATTCCATGGAGGGATTTGGAAGGAGAAAGGAAGGGGATGGGAAGAGATGGGAGGAGATTAGGATCATGGCATATTGTTTATATTTATATTTACGGAAATTGTCAACAAAAATTTAAATATACCCTCAGCAATAACACATAAGGGTAGGGGGAACCTGGCTGCGTCTTGTGCTATCCATAACCTCCTACTCCATGGAACGATCCAGTATGCCCACCGAGGAGGATACCCAGTGGTTGGGGATAGGGAGGAGGGAATTGGGGATACCAACGTAATATTTACTAACACAATGTATCTAATTTTGGACAATAAAAATATCAATTAAAAATTATATATATATATATATATATATATATATATATATGTATATATATATATATATATATATATATATATTAACAGAAACTTCTAAAAACAACCAAAGGGAAGAAGAATAATAAATTTGACAGAAAGACATTATACCCACAGTAGAATAACCCCACACAACCACAACAGGCTGAAAATGTATCACTATAAAAATCTAGAATTGTGTCCCATTGGCATCAATCTACAGAGGTGGATGGACTTGGGCATTTTCTTATCTAAAGTCTGATTTAGGTATAATGACTTATGGTGTCACGCATGCATACACACATGTGCTCTGAGGTATAGACACCAACTAAGAGGGTATGAAAAAGTTTATTAATCCCCTGTCTGGAATTTCTAGGTCCTGAAAAGTTGAGCAGGAAATGGAGACAGGCTTAGAGTTCATGATGGTTTGGTAGTGAGAGGCTGCGGTGGAGTTCTTTGTTCTTGCATGGTTTGGATTTCCTGCCACAACTTAGGAAATACTGAAGAACCTAGCTCAAGGTAGATCCCAGCCCACTAAACATGAAGACCCAAGACCACCAAGACCAGGCTGAAGCAGCCATGTAAGCACCTTCCAGGGGCTGGCTCCATGGGGTTTACCACCTCTTGGTAAAATGAAGGCTGTTTTTTTGCTTTTGTCTGCAGATTTTGGAATTCTAAGACTTCTGAAACTTCTTGTGGGTACTGCATCCTATTGAACCCTGCATTTTGAATTTATAAGCTTTCCACCCGAGAAACATGGGAACAGGCACTGTTCCACTACTTTTTCTAGACAAAATGTGCAAAGTCTTAAGTTCAAAGAGCCTGAGACTTTTGTCTATTGGGTTTCCCTTACTTTCTTGGTCTATTACCTAAATAGCACTGTATAAAGGAAATACAATATAAGCCCACATGTCGTTTAAAATATTTTAGTACCCACACTCAAACTATGTAAAAAAAACAAATGAAATTGATAGTGCATTTTATTTATCCACCTATCTGAAATGATATAAAAATTACTGAGATATTGGGAACTCTTATTTTCTCATGTCTTCAAAATTTAATATGTATTTAACACGTATAGAACAGCTTAGACACTACCTTTTTATTAGAAATATTTGATGTGTACTTAGACTTTATAAAATTTATAGTTGAGAAAATAGACTTACACGCCTAAGTGGTTCCAAACATATGAAAACCATTTCCAACAACTCTATTAAGCATCAGTTTTAAAATTCAAATGTCAATTAATTTCAATCAAATCAAAGGTTAGTTCCTCCATCAACATAGCCGCATACTAAGCCCTCTGTAGCCACATGGCTTACAGCCCTGTATTGGACAGCACAGACTATTACTGTGTACATTTCAATGTCCCTTGTCCAACTGTGGCTCCTACCCTGGATCAGATAGGTGGGAGGGCACTGCAGGTCCTCAAAAATGTCAACAAACACCAAACACTCACATCCAAAAGCCCTCAAATAACCTGTGGACCCATAAGCAACTTTCTAATGAGATCACTAGTTAGAATTAATTATTCTTTCTGTTGTCCCCCTAACCCCCATGAGCTTTTTTCTTTTTCTTTTTTAAATTATGTATTTGCTTGAGTGTGTGTGTGTGTGTGTGTGTGTGTGTGTGTGTGTGTGTGTGTGTGTCTACAGTCACATCAGGGCCTTTTGCTGATGCAAATGAATGTGACATCCCCTTTTTGCTTCTGGCTTCCAAGGATGGCTCGGGAATTGAACCTGGGCCTGCAGGCTTTGTTAGCAAGTGACTTTAACCACTGGGCAATCTTCCCAGTCCCTGACAATCTTTTTTCTACCTGTTTTAGCCTTTATCCAATAGGCTGCTCATTTGCTCATTATGTCCTTGCTTAGCTTCTACATCACAATCCTAAAGATTGTTAGCCCAGAGATTAGAAGATCTCAATCTGATTCCCAGATCATCCATTCATGTTGGTTGTGTGATCTTAGACAAAGTTCCTTTTTATTTATTTATTTTTGAGTCTCCAATTCCTTATTAGCATACGGGGAATAATAGCAACACTTAATGGCATGGTGTCGGAGGACTAAAAGAGTTTCAGTTTGTTAAAGAGCTTGGCATAAAGCACACAAGTAATGTTAGCAAATATTATTGATCCGTTTCCCATAAAATGTGAGCTTTTTAAGGTAAGGGGCGAGACCGTGGTGGGCTTGTTAATCCACATTCCTTAGCACTGCTCTGGGCATCCGGCGGTGTGTACAGTTCAAAAAGCCTTTATCCTGAGCTCACGCTCAGCTCGAAGGTGATCACAGACTTCTCTCTGCTGACGCTCCATGTCTGTAACTGTGCTGGGCTGTTCTCAGTTCCATGTCACAGCATCGTGCGAGAGAGGTAAGAAAAACAGAATTTACAAAGCACATTTCACAAGGCAAAGCAGCCACAGAAGTGAAATTGAATTTCAGAACTATTATCGGGATAACACTGGCTGGATATAGAAAACCATAGCTCCTAGGAACATATCCACAGTGCCTGGTCCCTGGGTGGGCGAGGGCAGGGTTGTGACACCATGCAAAGATGGTGAAGTCCTCTGATCTCCTGGGTCCTCCTGGGATCTGTCTGCATGCTGACTCTTTGAATAAAGAACTTCAAACTCCATCACTATGGCTGCCATTAAGTGATGGAATCCATTAAGTGGGTGGTACTCTCTGTGACAAGCTGACCTGACCACAGTTCTGAGGAGGAGGTGGTGGCACAGACCGGACTGGGACTGGCTGGGTTCCCTCCTCAGGTCTGGTTTCAGAAACCCAAGTTCCATCAACATGTTCTCTTACTGTGCTTTGAAAACTGCTTCCCCAGCGACTGTGAAGCAAGCACCCTGCATTGGCCTCATTCCTTAAACTCTGTTATTACAGCTAATACTGTGGTTAATGGTTTCTGGAAAGACGATATCTATCAGCACCAGAGTGTACACATTTTGGCCTAAATATTGAGAAATCGCAGGTATGTTATGCAAAGCTTGGGTGTGCCTGGCTGTAGACAGGAGTCCATTAGGATTAATCTTTTACAGAATGACTAATGCAGAAGGCCAACTGAGGGAAGAGGAGGAGGAAGGGGAGGAGGAGGAGGAGGGGGAGGAGGAAGGGGAGGAGGAGGAGGAGGAGGAGGAAGAGGAGGAGGAGGAGGAGGCCTGCTCTTCTCTGACTCCACAGGAGTTTGGTCCAAGCTTTCAGACTTGATTCAAGCATAAGGAACTTAAAATCCTGGATTTCTTTTTCACTTTTGTATACTGTAGCGATTTCTTGAAAATCAAATGGCAGAACCTAAACAGAGGACTGACTGCCAAAACGCATGCCCAGTTGGGGAGAAAGCGTGTGTGGACTCATCCAGCACATTCGAGAGCTTCCAGCGCAGCCCGAGAGAACTCCACATTACCTTCTGTTCTGCTCTCAGAGCTCTGCCAGACTTTTGTGTGAAAAAAAAGCATCTTTCTACAGCCTTGCATTGGCTACGTGTCATCTGAGAATACTTTCCCCAGAGGCTCCTACTTTTAACTGGAGTGAAATGACCATCTTGAGGTCTTCAACAGGAGAGAACAAATGACACGAGGCAGGTGACATAATGCTAAGGTACCAGGCAGGCCTTGTTAGGGAGGGACTTTTTTCCTGCGAAAAGTAATAAAAAACATCATAAGAGTTTTCTGTCTGTGTGTTGTAGTCAGCTAAGAGAAGTCAAATTCTTTTCCCAGGTAATGCAATTGTTAATCCTCATGAAAAAAAAGGGGGGGGGGAGAAATTGCTGTTTTATCAATAAAAGCATATGGAACCGAATACCTCCACAAAGAAATTCACAGTATAATTTATGGTATTTCATCATGTTGAACCACATTCCAAGTAATTCACCCTGGCAGTTTTACTCTCGAAATGGAAATCTTGCTATTTTTCTTGCCTTCATCAAATAAAATGAGTTTGTGTTCAACTGTAGTCCATATACTTGATAATTTGTCTGGCTGGGTAAGGTTATTAGCAATTTAAGAAATAAACCCATTTGGATTTTCAGAGAGTTAACAGAAATAGGAGATGGCTGCGATGATCTCTTAAAAATTACGATGTAACACACAAAAGTGAGATTTAAGTAACGAGATTTTTCCATATAGCAGTAACACCAGGGAAATTCAAACTCCAACTCCCTCGATTAATTTCCAGGGATTAAGTGGTCAGTATCGAAGTCAATGAAAAATGCATTTTCCAAAGTGGAGAGGTCCTTTCAATTCAAGAAGCAGAGCAAATAGCACACTGTACAGAGCATTTCTGTGCTTGAAATGTACCCAGACTAGTGGGGTGGGAGGTGTTTCTAGGATCCCCCAGCTGACCAGAGTCTAGTAGAGAGCAGCCGCCCAGCACAAGCATCCTGTAGGTCCCTAAATTGATAGAAGGCCAAGCCTGGAAGGGTGTTAAAGATTCTTCCACCCCACACCAAGGTTTGTTGTTGAGGTTCAATGAGATTAAATGACCAATCAGTGTAGGGGGTTCACTTGTTTCTGAATTCAGCTCTTTTTGACTCCCTCATCAATATTATTTTAAAAATTATTGATTTACCTGATTGGACTTTTTGATTTGATATTATATAACGGGAATGACATTAATTTCTTGAGAAATATCTATAAAGAAATTTTTTTGAGAACTGTGATGGTTCTTTAACTTTCACTAGGCCTCATAACATCACGGAGAAGGTAGATAACCCTTTACATTTGAGTTCCATATTTCCACTTATAAAACACTTAAAGATCTAGAACTCAGTTGTAATATAAGCAACTTACTACGTGATATAGGTATGAAAGATCAAGTTTAAATGACATTGGCCACTTAGAGAGTTGGGAACTTGAACCCACCCCTTCTTTTTGTTTATACCACCTAAGTTTCAACTAGTTTACTGAGTCAGAGGAGATAACTTACAAAGTTCTGGTTGATGAGAAATTAGTTTTACTATGTCACACTTGGATAAGAGAATATTTAAACCAGAGGAGAAATCTTACCTCTTTATAAATTTGGAGATGTGGTTTACATGAACTCCTTATATTTCTATTCTTTTGTCTGTTTAATGGTGATAATAATAAACAGTTTGGGGACCTATAAAATAGCTACTGAATGTGAGGGGAAAGCACATATCTCATTGCTTAGCATAACATAAATACACTCTAACTGCTGCTATGCTATTACTCTAAGTTATACTATCAGCAAGACATAAGTTTTATCATCAATATATAAACAAATATGCTGTTTTCTGTACTGGTGTTTATGTAGGTTCAGGATATATGGTCGGGAATTGTTCTGCCTATTTTTCAGAATGAAACCTCTATAAGGTCCAAGGGAAGGATGCACAGTATCTGTAAATGACAAGGTATGTTCATCGTCTAGTACACACCATGTCTGGCCTGTCTACAGCCTCTGCTGGGTGCCCTGTCAGACTGCAGAGGAGAGACCAGCTCTCTGTCATGACGCCATCCTTTGGGAGTGATCACCTGGCTCCCTGGTGGCATGTTGGCTACACTGGACAGCTTTGATCTTCTGTGGACCATGAAGCTTTATTCTCACCGGAGTACAGACTTATTCTGGTTATGGATTTGCTCCAAAAAAAATCTGTGGCTATTCGGAATATCTTTTCTACCACCATGTTTTTCACTTAGCCTCTGAGTTAAACATGGTCTCTTTTTCCCCTACCCTGTACTATTCTCACACAGATACAAAGTAATACTTGTTTATGGACAATAGACACAAAGGAGAGGCGAGGCAAAGAACTTAATGACATTGCATCTGTA
>PVHP010026129.1:0-24886 GCA_004024765.1 Zapus hudsonius
AAATTCCAATGATTTTTTTCTGCGGAAATAGAAAAAAAAGTCCTAAAATTCATATCAAACCACAGAAAACTACATATAATCAAAACCATCTGGAGCAAAAAGAACAGAGCTGAAGATATCACATTACCTGATTTCAAAATATACTACAGACTGATGAGCTAGAAAGATGTCTCAGCGGTTAAGACACCAGCCTGCAAAGCCTAAGGACCTGAGCTTGATTCCCCAGTACCCACATAAGGCCGGATATACAAGGTGGTGGATGCATCTGGAGTTTGTTTGCAGTCGTTGGAGGCCCTGGCATGCCTATTCTCTCTCTGTCTCTCTCAAATAAATATAATAATATTTACTACAAAGTGATAGCCAAACATTACACTGGCATAAAAAAAGACATATGGACCAATGGAATGGAATAGACCATTCAGAAATATACCCATATATTTATGGTCAATTATTTTTCTACAAGGTGCCAAACACACACAATGGGAATAGGACCATTGAAAAATCAATGGTGTTGGTATAATTGCTCTCTACATATAGCGATGGGGTGAGATTGGATCCTAGCTCACAACATATATAAAAATCACCACACAGTAGATTCAACACAAAATAAGACCTCAAATTGGAAAATCCCTAAAAAAAGGGACATAACATTAGTCTGGAAAATAACTTTTTTGGTTATAAATCTTTTGGTACACAGACAACAGAAACAAATACAGAGAAATAGGATTTACATCAAACTCAAAAGCTTGTGCACAGCCAAGAAGATAATCAGTAGATTGTAGGAACAATGGGAGGAAGAATTTACAAACTATACAGCTGATGAGTGGCCACTGATCAAAATATGGAAGGAACCAAGTATTAAGAAGTCATTCAAGACAGGCATGGTGGTTTATCCCCTTAATCCTAGCCCTCAGGAGACTAAGGCAGAAGAATTCCCATAAGTTTGAGGACAGTCTGGACTACATAGATCCAGGCTAACTTTGGCTAGAGTTGAGACCCCGTGTCACCAAAAAGTAATAATAATTTTGATTTTTGAATGAGCAAACAATCTGAATAGACATTGCTAAAAAAGAAGACCTAAAATGACCAACAAACATATGAAAAATATTCAACATCACTAATCATTAAAAATGTAAATGTAGAGGCTTGAGAGATTGCTCAGTGGTTAAGGCACTTGCCTGCAAAGAGCCTAATAACAGGTTCACTTTCCCAGCACCCAAGTAATGCTAGATGCACAAAGTGGCGCATGCGTCTGGAGTTTGTTTGCAGTGATTAGAAGCCATGGTGTGTTCACTCCTCTTTTCTCTCTCTCTCTCTCTCTCTCTCTCTCTCTCTCTCTCTCCTTTTCTTTTCTCTCTCTTTCTGTGTCTCTCCTCTCTCTCTGCTTGCAAATTTAAAAATATGTAAATTTTTATTAGAATGACTTTTTACCAAAAAAAGGCAAAGAGTATTTGTACATTTAAATCAAATAATAAATAGAAATGTTTTTAAATTAAAAAATCATAGTGTGCTGGGCATGGTGGCGCACGCCTTTAATCCCACCACTTGGGAGATAGAGGTAGGAGGATCGCCATGAGTTCAAGGCCACCCTGAGACTACATACTGAATTCCAGGTCAGCCTTGACTACAGCGAGACCCTACCTCGAAAAACCAAAAAAAAAAAAAAAAAAAAAAAAAAAAAATTCATAGTGTACACCTCTAAGAAAAACCTGCCAGCTCTCCCAATTTGTGGTAAAATAAATAACTCTTTTTGCATGCGTAATAAAATGTGGTCTTTATAGGAGCCAAGCCTGGTTGCTCTTGCCTATAACCCGAGCACAGGGAAGGCAGTAGCAGAAGGAGCAAGAGCTCAAGATTTTCCTTGCCTACCTAACAAGTTTGAGGCCAGCCTACATAAGATCCTGTCTCCAAAAAAACTACAAAAGATACTCCTTTGTGGGGCTAGGAATGTAGTTCATTTAGTAGAATGCTTGCCTTGCATGCATGAAGGCCTGGCTTGGATCCCTAGCACTACAAAAAATCAGGTGTATTGGAAATAAAAATACTAAAAAAAAATATATGTGCTGATTAAAACATTTTTAACAGTACTTAAGAGATGAAAGGGACGAATGAACAGATAAAATGTGGTATATCCACACAATAGACTATCATTAAAACTAAGGAAATTTTGTCTCATGGTCCAACATTATGCTAAGTGAAATAAGCTAGTCGTCACTATAGGACAAATATTGTGTGACTCCACTCACATGACATTCCAAAATAGTCAAATTTAGAAACAGCAACATGAGACCCTGTCTTAAAAATATGGAAGATGGACGAGAGAAGGAGAAAGGGAAAAAACAATGTTTGTTAGGTAAATGGAATTACTATTTAATAGGTGTTGAGTTTGGGAAGATGATAGATGATGGTGATAGTCATGCAAAAGGCGTATGTGTGAATTGTGACTGTATGCTCGAAAGAGGTAGGGATAGGGTTAGATATGTAGTTCAGTGGGAGATAACTTGCCTATCATGTGTAACTAGGGTTTGATTCCCTAGTACTCGTAAGGAGAAATGGTAAGGAGATTAATGTTATGTGTATATTGTAATGAAAAACATATTTTGAATAACAAAAAGTGATTCCTCATTTTTTTCTTTAATGAAGATGCTTATTACCTTTTACCAGCTTTGACATAAAGCAGGATTGAGTGGTTTGTTCATAGAACAGTGCAGAAACTAAGCCAGCTATAGTGGCTTACATCTGGAATCCTAGCACATGAGAGGCTGAGGCGGAAGGATCACCATGGACTTGAAGCCAACCTGGGTTCATAGTAAGTTCCAGGTTAGCTTGGGCTACAGAATAGGATTTTTTTCTTTAAGAATAGTAAGGAAACTAGAACTTGAAAAAAAAAAATATCTCTGCTGGTGAGTAACAAGAGAATCAAATGGGAAAATTACAGAGGTATAAGATTGTGGATATTTGAATCCCAAGCAGTCCATTCATGTAGTATTGATCTGTAGACTGTCAGTTCCTACTTTTATTTTTATTTTTCAAGGTAGGGTCTCACTCTATCCCAGGCTGAACACATTCTATATTCTCAGGTTGGTCTTGAACTCTCAGCAATCCTTCTACCTCTGGCTCCCAAGTGCTGTAATTAAAGGGGTGTGCTACCACACCTGGCTCTTGATTCCTACTTTTGAATAAAGGAAATGATGATAATAAAGCTAGAACTCCAAGAATATTATCTAGACTTTATTGAAAAGAAAAATACAGAATTAAAAAAAAATACAGAATTGTAATTTTCTAGAAATGGAATGATTGAGCTTCACCAAGGTATATGGAATGAAAATGAAGATAAAGATCTAAGGACAATTTTAAAAATACTCACCAGGCTTTGGTTAACTCAGAGCATGTATAGTTTTTGGTACAGGCAATATAGAAGTAACTGAGGACTACAGTAAGAAGAGAGGGGTCAAAATAACCTCTGCTGGGAAGAAATAGCAATACCATTCTTTTGGAAGCCAGGGTTGTAGTTTAGATTTTACTTGCCTAGCATGTAGGAAGCCATGGGATCAATCCCCATCACCTCATAATCCAAGTGTTACAGTAATACAGGCCTGCATTCCTAGCACTTAAGAAGTGGAGGCAAAAGAATCAGAAGTTCAGGGTCATCCTTGGCTATGTACCAATTTTAAGGCCAGCCTGGTATGATACAGGAGGCCTTTCTTGAATGAGTGAGTGCATAAATGATGAATGACTAATTTTTGTCAAAAGGATATGCATAACTTGAAATGGTAATTTAAGTCTTTCTAAAAAGGCTCTATGCTAATGATATTTCTTGTCCATGCAATTACAGATCTCTCCTGTATGGAAATCAGTTTATATATCAGTCAATGCCAAGAATGTTATCACTTTGGCTTGATTTTGGTGCTAAGGCATATGAATGGGAAAAAGGTACTAACTCTTAATTTAAAAATTTAAAGGGACTATGAAGAATTATAACTTTGTTATAAAGTAATATTTATCTTAATAATCTCATTTACTGAAAACAATTAAAATGTTAAAAAGTGTGAGTAAGAAACTAAGTGAAGAAAGTAGGGAAAGATAAACAATAGACAATTCAGGACTTGCAAATGATTCTTCTTATTATTATTTAGAAACTTTGTATGGACACATCATGTGTTGGTACCATCATTTCCGTCCTCCTTGCCCCCATTTCACTGAGTGGTATTGCTGGTATTCACCATGGGGTTGTGAATTATGAGCTGTGAGAGTAGCAGTCAGTCATTTGTGTGGGGGAGCAATGCCTCTGAATAATCCCTCCCACCCTGTGGCTCTTAAAATAATCTTTCCACCCTGTCTTTTGCAAAATTCATTAAGCCTTGATGGATGGGTTTTAAGTCTACTTTAGTGTTGTGCTTTCAGCAGCTTCTGGATTTCTGCGTTGGTACATTTTGAGGGTTCTCAGTATCTATTGCCATCACCTTGGTGTGGGATGTCTGGCTTGCCTTAGAAGCAGCACTCTTGCTCATCTCCGTTGTCTCTCTGTGGTTTCACCCAGGCCCTAGCTTATGTGCCAGAGGTGGCTCATCTCAAAAGGGAGTCAGCTATCTTGTCTTATTAATACATTTTGGTTATCCTTCATTTTTCCTGCCTTCTGTAAAGAAAAACGGTATCTTCAGCAATAGGGCCTTACCTTTTACCTCAGGCAGGTAATCAAGTGCTTTGACAGAAGACTGTCTTGTTTCAGGGACCTTGTATGTCTCTCTGACCAACAGCTCAGTGTAGGTTATAACCAGTTTCTGGTACTGGGAGTTTCAAGCTAGAGCCTGTTGTTTTAGGATTAGGCTTCATCTCACCCTGTCCAGTGCCCTTCTTTTCAGATGATACTCCCATACTCTTATTGAGGGTTGTATCTGTTAATCTGCTATTCAGGAAGAAGGTTTCTATTTTTTGATGAACCTAACACATATTGAAAGATGTTAATTTAAACAAAATAATTTACCCTGAAAATCACAATGGATTATAAAACCTAATGGCTCTTAGCCCTAAATATTTTTCATGCTTGAACAGAAATGAATCTTTAAAAAAATTTATTTATTTATTATTATTATCCATAATTAGATACATTGAATGAACAAATAATGAGTTGATATCCCCATTTCCCCAATTTCCCTCCTCCCTGTCCCCAATCACCTGGGTATCCTTATCTGTGGGTATTCTGGATCAGTCCATGTGGTAGGGGGTTATGATAGGCTTAGGAGTCAACCCAGTTCCATCCTCCTTTGTATGTTGTTCCTGAGGGGGACCATGTCTCTGGATATTCTCCACCGTGGCTCTTACAGTCTTTCTGTGCCCCCTCTTCCGCTCAGTTCCCTGAGTCATGGTGGGTGAGTATTAAGGGCTGCATGAATCTTTTTTTCATAAGTTGTCAAGAGATCTCTGAGTATATAGATAAAATATTTTAGAACTGTTATTAACACAATCATTTGTCTGTGAAATGCACTGTTATATGCTGGTGGGTTTTTTGCTTGGTTTTACAATTTCTTAAACCTTTTTTTTTTTTCTAGCTGGGCGTTCTGATCGTGTGCAGATGAGAAATGACTTGACTAAAATAAATAAGGTTATCACAGAGCACACAAATCAGTTAGCTCCATATCAGTTTCTGACTGCTTTTTCACAATTGATCTCTCGAATCTGTCATTCTCATGATGAAGTTTTTGTTGTCTTGATGGAAATAATAGCCAAAGTGTTTTTGACCTATCCACAACAAGCAATGTGGATGATGACGGCTGTGTCTAAGGTAGTATATCAGCATCTTTTACCATTTCATACAGCATTGATTATTTAAAGACAAATGTGTAATTAAAATTCCCGGGTTCTGGCCTTTATTAGGTTAGAAACTTTTAAATACTTTCTAAAAAGAGAGAAATTGTACCTAATTTCAATATTCTGAGGCACTTATCGTATGAAATAAAGAAGCCAGTATGTTTCAGATCAAAGACTTTAGCATGTGCTTTCTTATTGAAGTCTTTAGTAAACAGTTATGGTAACCTATTTTTACCATTTTTATACCTTTCCAAAGTATTTAACCCATAGTACCTGAATTATTAAAAAATGAGCATGTATAAATTGATCAGTATATTTAATGAGTAAATATTTTACAGAATTGAGGAAATACAAGATTAAATGTAAATTAAAATTCTGGCTTCTATTCATTAATATTTTTTATAACTTTTTATATTTTCTAATCATGTTTTTAAAGTAATTTAAATTATAATGACATAAATTCATATTTTTATTTAACTATTAGATGACTAAATATTAAATAAACACTAAATACAATATTAAATGTTCTTTGAAGAAACATTGTAGTAACTACATAAAAATAAAGGAATTCATTCACCAGGTCATAGGATAGCAACATTTTTTTCCTCTTGATATCTTTTGCCAAATTGATTTTTTGAAAATTTATATCATCGTGAACTCACATCATACATATTTTTAAGTTGATTTTTCATTACTCAAAAGTTGTTACTTTTGTAAAATCTCATATACAATTTTATTTAACTTTTTTTATCATAGTCTTCTTACCCCATGCGTGTGAACAGATGCAAAGAAATTTTAAATAAAGCTATCCATATGAAAAAATCTTTAGAAAAATTTGTTGGAGATGCAACTCGACTAACAGACAAGCTTCTAGAATTATGCAACAAACCGGTAATGTCATAGATCTCATTGCTTATAGAACAATGTTAGATAATTTTATGTAAAACCTATGAACTGATTTCCTCTCACTAAATTATAACTCTAAAATACATCAGTATACACTTATAAAATATATGAAACTGTATAATTATGTTTTTTTCTTTGTGATACCAGGTATTAAATCCCAGCCCTTGGCATGGTAGGCAAATGCTCTCCCACTGAGCTATATACTTCCAATCCCTATGTTTTGTGTAAATAAATCTGTTGGGGTTTTTTTTTTCTTACTTCCAAATGTCCTCTAAGTTTTTGAATTTGTTGAAAATAGATTATCCATATTTTCAGTAGTTTTAAGTAGAGGTATGATAAGCCATTAATGTTCATTTTATTTTTTACTTTGGTTTTTCAAGTTAGGGTCTTATTCTAGTCCAGGTTTATCTGGAATTCACTATGTATTCTCAGACTCAAGGCCATCCACCTACCTCTGCCTCCTGAGTGCTGGGATTAAAGGCTTGTGTCACCACACCTGACTTAATTTTTATTTTTGCAGTACACATTCAGTGGGAATGAAGATGAAAGATACATGTTTTCCTGTTCTGAGGAGCTCATAGTTTTATAGGGAACTAAGCAGATGGCTCTCATGTGAAGTAGTATAGACCTGTAACAAAGTAGGAACATGACTGTAAAAGAGACTCACTATTCTGTTCTATTCAGATCTGAATATTCAGTTGAAGGAAAAAGAACCTGAAGAATGTATAGGAAAGGTGAAAGTGTGTGGAGGTTGGTTATAAAAAGAGAAATTTGAGTTAAGGAGACTGCTCAGCATTAAGGCTCTTGTTGGTAAAGCCTGCCTGCATGGTTTTGATTCCCTAGTTACCATGTGAAGCCAGATGCACCAAATGGTACATCTAGAGCAGGTGTGCAGTGTCAAGGGGCTCTAGCGTGGCCATTCTCTCTCTCCCTTATCTCACCTTGCAAATGCACACACACACACACACACACACACACACACATAAAGAGATTTTTTAAAAATGTGTATGTGTACTTGGTGTCTGTGCATGAGGCTGCCAGAGGACAACCTCAGGTGTTATTCCTCAGGAATGTCATTTACTTTTTTTGTTTGAGATAGGGTCTCTCATTGGCCTGGTGCTCACTGATTAGGCAAGCCCCAGAGATCCACCTGTCCCCACCTTCCTAAGACTGGGATTGTAAGTAGACAACACCACACCTAGCATTTTTGCATGGGTTCTGAGTATTGAACTGTAGTCTTCATTCTTACAAAGCAAACATATTATCACTTGAGCGATCTCTAAGCCACAGAGAGATTCTTTATAAGGATTTTTTAAAAGGCATATATACTTTCTATTGGATATTATAACAGAGGACAAGCTGTTGGAATATCCCATAATCATACATATAACATTACTATAGTAAAATTCATTAATCATTACACTAGGAATTTCACTTGATGAATATTCAAATTTCTAGGTAAAAAATATAGTGACCCTGTTTCTTATCTTCCTTTCATGAATAAAATGATCTTTAAAGGATAACTATTTCATTTATTTGCAAGGGGGGGGAGAGAGAGAGAGAGAGAGAGAGAGAGAGAGAGAGAGAGAGAGAGAAAACACGAGCATCCCAAGGCCTCTTGCCACTGCTTTATATACTTTATATTGGATATTATAACAGAGGATAAGCTGCCTTAATATCTCATAACCAAATGTATAACATTTCTACAATAAAATTCATTAATCCTTACAGTAGGAATTTCAGGTATCATTTTGCTGCGAAATGAGATTTTGGTAACCAAAATAAGGTTTGGTTTACTGCCCGCATGGGTTTGACTCCCCAGTACCATGTGTGCAGTGTCAAGTGCTCTAGCGTGCCCATTCTCTCTCTCTCTCCCTTTTCTCACCTTGCAAATGCACATGCACACACAAATAAAGAGATTTTTGATTTCTGATCTCTGATAATAGATCATTATCTATAGTCCTGTGATTGGTGAGGTTAAAATGAGATAATTAAAACTACTTTAAAAATTACTGTTGTAGTCATCCTTCTAGTTGCTGCAACAAAGAACCTGACAAAATCAGCTGAAGGGTGGAAAGGGTTGATTTTGGCTGATGGACTCGAGGGAAAGCTCCATGATGGTAGAGAAATGATGGCATGAGCAGAGGGGTGGACATCACCTCCTGGCCAACATCAGGTGGAAAATAGCAGCAGGAGAGTGTGCCAAACACTGGCAAGGGGAAGCTGGCTATAACCCCTGTAAACCTGCCCCCAACAAATCAGCTCCAACAAGGTTCCAATACCCAAACTGCCATCAGCTGGGGATCAAGCATTCAGAACACATTCCTTTATGGGGGACACCTGGATCAAACCATCACCATTACATATTGCAGAACTCTGGCAGTTATTAGTGTAAAAGTAAAATGTGGTTGAAATAAAGTTCTATAATTCAGGGTAAATACAGAGAAATTGAAATGTATTTTTTTTTCAGGTTGATGGAAATAACTCTACATTAAGTATGAGCACTCATTTCAGAATGCTTAAAAAGATGATAGAAGATGTAACTTTTAGTGAGATCCTCATTCCTTTGCAATCGGTCATGATACCTACACTTCCGTCAATCCCGGGCGCTCATGCTAATCACGACCCATTTCCAGGGCATTGGGCCTACCTTTCAGGCTTTGATGATGTGGT
Organism: Zapus hudsonius; assembly: GCA_004024765.1. Classification (NCBI taxonomy): domain Eukaryota; kingdom Metazoa; phylum Chordata; class Mammalia; order Rodentia; family Dipodidae; genus Zapus; species Zapus hudsonius. The sequence goes on from PVHP010026129.1 coordinate 9,388, forward strand.
AAATTTCAGTGTTCTATGATTATAGCTATAATTCTTAAATGCAGTTAAGTTTGAAATTTCAGTTAAGCTAAGAACCTCAGTTTTACTTAAAAATTAAAAGACATGAAAATGCAGAAAAGTAGAACTTATCTTGCAGTAATGGTACAAAATTCACCATTTTGATTTTTCACATGGGAATATTGTTTCCATATGACTGAAATCTATAATCTCTTTTTATAATTTAATTTTTCTATACTCATCTTAAAATGGGGAAGAAAAAGAATATCTCTTATTTGTTTTTTGTGGGGGAAACTAAGTTCAGGTTGTCATAGCTGGTTACTATTTTTATTTTTATTTTTATTTTATTTTGGCTTTTCAAGGTAGGGTCTCATTCCCAAGTGCTAGGATTAAAGGTGTTCACCACTGCTCCCGGCTTGTTTACCTATACATTTTTTTTTGCCTCTGTGTGTGTGTGTGTGTGTGTGTGTGTGTGTGTGTGTGTGTGTGAGAGAGAGAGAGAGAGAGAGAGAGAGAGAGAGAGAGAGAGAGAGAGAGAGAGAGAGATGGCGTGGCATCTTACCTGCAACAGGGGACACTTGTCTATGGTTTTCTACTTCATAGTGTATCACTCAGCTGCTCTCCTTCCAGGTCTTGGTTTTGAGCTGGTGTCTCTTTACTGATTCCAGAGCTTGTGGGGTTGGATTCTGCTCCCTTGAGGGAGTAAGGGTTACAGGTACATATGGCCACATCCAGCTGTTTACATGCAATCTGGAGAGTCAAACTCTGGTGGTTTTAGGCCATTGTGCTTTCATAGGAAGCACTCTTAACTGCCAAGCCATCTGTCTAGCCATTTTTCTTTTTTAATTGTAGTGCTGGGAATGGGCCCAGAGCCTCTTGCCTGCTAGGCATGCCTGTATTCTTACATCACATGAAATGTGGCTACATATATAATATATATACATATATATATGTATATATATATTTCAAGAAAATATTGGTAGAGCTTTTCTAAGTAAAGACTTGGGGAAAGTTCTACATTCTAGTATTTCTGTTGCTAAGAACATTTTTAAACTACTTGCTAAATAAAGTGGTATATAATTATTATAACCATGCTTTCTTTATAGCTTAAACCATGTTTTGTGCATCTTATTTACTCACCTCATTAGGTAGACTTAATTTTGGAGAAATATCTTTATTCAAAGCATACATTTTTTTGCCATTCAAAAAGAGTGGCACTCTGAAAAAGGTCCTAAAAATATTTTTTAAAACCTTAAACTTTGTGGCAGCTTTAAAGAGGACTGCCTGTATTTACATGTATAAATACTTGTTTTATTGGTGAAGTCATTTTTTAACATCCTATCTATTTCTGATGGGAGAAAATGTGTTCTTACTCATAGATAACCATTTTTAGATCCTAAATAGCTATGGTAAAAAATGCTTAACATGAATTCGTACACAGAATCAATTGATCTTTTTTATTATTGCACATAACTCAATATGTATACTATCTAGACATTAAAAAATTTTGGCTATGACTTAAATACAATAATTATTATCTTTCAGGTAGAAATTCTTACTTCTCTTCAGAAACCAAAGAAGATTTCTTTAAAAGGATCAGATGGAAAGTTGTACATCATGATGTGTAAGCCGAAAGATGACTTGAGAAAGGACTGCAGACTAATGGAATTCAACTCTTTGATTAATAAGGTTTGAAGATAATTTGCTTTTATTTTAGAATTCGAACTACTATTACTGTCAGAGTATCAGTATGCAGCAGGCTGATCACTCTTTTAAAAATTATTTTTATATTCTTTTTGACAATTTCATACATGTATGTAATGTATATTGAGTATATTTACGTATTACCCTCTCTTATCCCCTCCACTCCCAGTAAATCCCTTCTTCCCAACTAGTTCCTTCCTACTTTCATGTCTTTTTGTTTCTGTGATCTACTATGTTTAGAACTACTTACATCATGAGCACTGGTTGGTAGTTATGGGCGCTTTACCTAAGTGACTGAAGAACATGATTCCCTCTCCACCAGGAGCCATTAACTGCCAGTAGCTCCTCTGGGAGGGGAGGGGCCTCTTGAATTTCTTCCTGATCCACAATGGAATGTTGATGGGCTCAATCTTGTGCAGGAAACCACAGCTGCTATGAGTTCATGAATAGAGCAGTCTATGTCCTGGCCATGAAATAATGTTGCACAGCACTCCTCCCCAGCTTACATTCTTTCTGCCCTCTTTCACATGAGCACTGAAAGGAGTGATATAGATGTCCCATTTAGGGCTGAGCACATAATAGTCACTTACTTTAGCATTTTAACCACACATGCATCTCTGCATTGACATCTGCCCATTGAAAAAAGAAGCTTCTCTGATCCAAGCAGAGAGCAGCGCACAAATCTACGGCAGAGGGAGTGGGAAGCAAAATGGTTAGAAAGCAGTTTGACAACATGTCTGTGTAGCAGAACATTAGTAGCAGGTTCTTCCCTAAAGCCTATCACTTCCTCAGCCATGGGCTTTTGACTAGATTTACAGTACTTGACTTTCCTCCTGTGGAGTAGGTCTTGAATCCAATCAGAAACTGGTTGTCTATCCCCTTAACAGTCAGGCCACTATTGCACCAGTGGACACATCTTGCTGGATTGGTCTGTTGTAACTCACTTATAATAGACCTATAGCTAGGTAAAATTGTTGATGACTTTTTTCCCCCAGCTGCCTGCATAACGCTTTCTGGCACTATGAAAGTTAGCCAGCAGGAAGAAAGCTTCTATCTCAGTTCCAGCTTGGTTTCTCTTACAACTGTCATGTGTGGTATCTTCAGAAATAGGGACTTAATGTATATGCTTCTATTGCTTTAGGAACTTCTAGTTTCCCTGGCTATCAACTAACTCATAGGCGTTGCTTCGACAAACATCCAACCAGAAGCAGCTTGTATGAGAAAAGGGTTTATTTTGGCTTATAGACCTGAAGGGAAACTCCATGATGGCAGGGAAAACGATGGTATGAGCAGAAGATGGACATCACTTCCTGGCCAACATTAGGTAGACAACAGCAACAACAAGGGAAGCTGGCTATAACTCCCATAAGCACACACCCAACAACACACATTCAATAAGGTTCAAATTCCAAAATTGCCATCAGTTGGGGATCGAGCATTCAGAACACATAAAGTTTATGGGGGGGCACCTGAATCAAACCACCACAGGAGGTATCTCACCCTTGGCACATGGAATTTTGTTTAATAGCCTATGGCTTCTTGGAACAGCGTTATCTACCCATGTACCCTTTGTTCACAGGTTAGTCAGCCTTAAATAGAAGGAATGAAATACTTTTTTAACTTTCTCTTTTAATGTAATAAAATATTCATACCATCTCAACCATTTTTTGTTGTTGTTTTTGTTTTGTTTGTTTGTTTTTTCCAAGGTAGGGTTGCATTCTAGTCCAGATTGATCTGGAATTCACTCTGTTGTTCCAAACTAGCCTTGCACTCACAGTGATCCTCCTACCTCAGTTTCCCCAGTGTAGGAATTAAAGGCTTGCACCACCATACCCTGCACTCATCTCAACCATTTTTAAATATATTAACTCAGTGCCATTAGGTATATTCTGCTTGCAAATAAGTAAATAAATAAATAAAAATATTTTTTGAAAATAAGATGGGTGTGGTGGTGCACACCTTTATTCCCATCACTTGGGAGGCAGAAGTAAGTTCGAGGCTACCTTGAAACGACATAGTGAATTTCAGGTCACACTGGGCTAGAGTGAAGATCCTGCCTTGAAAAACTCCCCCAGAAAAAGAAAAATAGTACCTTATTGTTAATGTTATAATATTTTAAAAACAATATTCTGTCACAATACAGAATAATTAAAAATAAGGAATTCTTTAAGATTTAGTAGAGTTAGGGATACTATCCCAATAGTTTTCTTCTCTATCTCTCAGAACTATTGTAAGCCATCATCAGCACAACTATGAAATGAGCAATATTTATATATATATTTATAAATTTTGAATTCTTTTTTCATGTGTTTCTTTTAATAGAGCTTAAGAAAAGATGCAGAATCTCGTAGAAGAGAACTTCATATCCGAACATACGCAGTTATTCCACTGAATGATGAATGTGGCATTATTGAATGGGTGAACAACACTGCTGGCTTGAGGCCTATTCTGACCAAAATATATAAGGAAAAGGGTATTAATTCTTATAAGTGGATAGTATAGGAATATTAGCTATAGGCATATAAAATATTGCTATAATTGTGACCTTTGTCAGTATACTGTTTATTTTTTGAGACAGGGTCTTACTTTGTAGTCCAGATTAACTCACTGTGCAAACCAGGGTGGCCTTGAACCTATTGTGATCTACCTGCCTCATCCTCCCAAGTGTTGAGAAGAGCACATTTTCATTTGCAACAATAAATAAGTTACCATATTATGGGTATTATTATTATTATGGGTACTAAGCTTGTTATATACATTATTTTATTTAGTTTTATTAACAAGCTGAATTATCTTTTTAAAAAATTATTTATTAATAAGCAGAGAGAGAGAGAGAGAATATGGGCACACCAGGCCTCTTGCCACTGTAAACAAACTCTATACACATGGACTACTTTGTACATCTGGCTTTACATGGGTACTGGGGAACTGAACCCAGGCCATCGGGCTTTGCAAACAAGGACCTTTAACCACTGAGTCATCATTCCAGCCCTCCACTTATCTTTATAGACAGTGTAAAATTAAATAACTTCTCCAAATTCACATGGCTAATATATTGTAGAACTGAAGTTCTGACTCAACGAAATTTTAAGGAACTTGCTGTTGACTATTTTATGTATGAGGATGAAATATTACATAATATTTAGCTAATGATATTGGATCTCTGAAAAGATATTTTCCATCATACATAACTGAATTATTCAACAAGTGAGGCTAAAATCCTCAAATCATAAGCTTGTTCATAAGATTTCCATAAATGTAATTTGCATTCTAAGGCTTAGCTTAAGAGTCCATAACATGCCAGGTGTGGCACAAGTCTTTATATAAACTGTCAGGAGGCAGAGACAAGATTACTGCAAGTTTGAGGCCAGCCTGTCTACAAAGTAAGTTTTAGGATAGCAAGGGCTACATAGCAAAACCCTGCCTTAAAAAAAAAAGAATAATTAATACTATGAATTTCATAGACTAGCTGTTACATGAGGTAACTTATTTCAAGCACCCAGAATATGGGTTTCTTACTAATGGTTCAGTTTATGACTGTACTGCACTGTGATTAACAGATCACTGTAGTTCTAGTAAGGGTGATAGCATTTTTACAATTGCAGAGGCACCACTGGCACTTGAATTTTTCTGAGCCTTATATTCTTGAATTATTGTGTTATACAACACTGGTTTTTATTGACACTAATTTTCATCACTAAGATGCTATACATTTCATAAATATTTCAGGAAAATTATGGGTTTTATTATTTTATTATATCAAATCATAAGCTTAGATATGCATAATTGACATTTTTTTCCATTCATTCTTGCTTTTCAATTTGAGTAAAAGATCTTTTCTGTCATTTTTTTAAACAAAAATTCTTTTGCTGCTTTTTTTTGTTTGTCATTTTAAGTAATCAGAATCATTCTGCTTTGCAGGAGTTTATATGACAGGAAAAGAACTTCGCCAGCGTATGATACCAAAGTCAGCAGCTGTATCTGAAAAACTCAAAGTATTCCAGGAAATTCTCCTACCCAGGCATCCTCCTGTGTTTCATGAGTGGTTTCTGAGAACATTTCCTGATCCTACATCATGGCAAGTTACTAAGAATATAATATGTTGTTAGGGTTGAATGTTTTTAACATTTTTTTTCTTTTTTTAAGGTAGGGTCTCCCTCCATCCCAGGGTGACCTGAAATTTACTAAGTAGTCTTAGTCTGTCCTCGAACTCATAGTGATCCTCCTACCTCTGCCTCCCAAGTGCTAGGATTAGAGGTGTGCACCACCATGCCTGGGAATGTTTTTAAACATACTGTATTTTTTTGTTACTTCATCTAGCATAAAAGTATTTGATAGACATTATATTTCTTTAGGTACAGTAGTCGATCTGCTTACTGCCGTTCTACTGCAGTAATGTCAATGGTTGGTTATATTCTTGGACTTGGAGACCGCCATGGTGAAAATATTCTGTTTGATTCTTTCACTGGTGAATGTGTACATGTGGATTTCAACTGTCTTTTTAATAAGGTATGTAATGTGACTTACTGTAGTTAATTTTATGTTTTCCCCAAATTTCCTTTCCTTAACAACTCTTCTCCCTAGACATACTGGTCATAGTTACACTCATAGCTCAGTAACATTGAGAGTTTCTTGGCTAGTTTTCCTCATTGGATCCCATCATAAAGCAATTTAGGAAACAGAGAAGTTAGAAGAATTACATAGTAAAACCTAGGTTCACGTTACTAGGCATGTTACCATGGGTAAATAAGTTCAGTATACAGTCAGAGTAGTTTAATATTATTTCCAAATTTGGCATTATGTAAGAATGATAAGAAGTTAAAAGAATTTCATGTTGGGCTGTAGTTCAGTGGTTGATTACTTGAACAACATGTACAAGGCTCAGAATTCAATCCCTAGCAACTCTAGTAATAGTAACAACAGCAACAACAACAACAACAAAACAGATCCACAGTGGGTCCTTGGAAATAAATTAATAAATTAAGGCTATTAAACTCATCTCCAAGACCCTCTACAATTTTCTAGTGTGATAATTCTACAAGATTGGTAGAATTGTTCCGTTTTCTTCATCCCCATCTTCCACAGATTGCCCTTGGCTGTCACAGGAAGATAAAACAGTCATAGACTAAGTTGAGAATAAATGAATGATAAGACAGTGGTATTGAACATTTATAAAAGAGCAGTTTAGGATAGCTGACTAGGGGTTAGTTCCCAGGAAAGCAAGTTAGACAATGACAGAAAATGAAGAGCTGAACTAATATACTTCTTTTCCTTTCTGAGGGAAACATCTGTGGATATTTCTTTTCCCATCGCATTTTTTTTTGGGGGGGGGTAGGGTCTCACTCTAGCCTAGGCTTTCCTGTGTTGTTTTAAAGTGAAATTGTTAAAGAAAAAAAATGTGAGTATATCTGTTTATATATATGTTACATAAGAAAGACATTAAGGAAGTTAGTGAGACATAATATTAAGTGCATAAAATTCTTTATTTCACTGTATTCTCTATATTCTTTGTGTTCTTTATGTTTACTGTACTGAATCCATCCATCTTCTTGATTTCATGTAAAATCTAATTGTGGTTTCAGGTCCCCAAACCAAAGCAGAGTCATATAGCTCTTGCATGATTAACATATAATGTCATTTCAAACTTATACATTTTTAGGATATTTTTGCCCTTAAAGGAAGTATGCACTAAGTTCTAACTTCTGAGTAAAGGTTTTAAATTGTTAATATTGTTACCTTATAATAAAATTCTTTTTTTTAAGGGAGAAACCTTTGAAGTTCCAGAAATTGTACCATTTCGCCTGACTCATAATATGGTTAATGGAATGGGTCCTATGGGAACAGAGGGTCTATTTCGAAGAGCATGTGAAGTTACACTGAGGCTGATGCGAGATCAGAGAGAGCCTTTAATGAGGTAGTCATCTGTGCTTTGCAAATAATCTAACAGTAGCCATGAATGCACATAAGAACCCCTTCATATATTTTCTTTACACAGAAACTTGTCATTGCCTAGAATATATTTTTTAAAATAATAATTTAAAGCCTGGCATTTTGGCCCATACCTTTAATCCCAGCACTCAGGTGGCAGAGGATCACTGCAAGTTCAAGACCAGCCTGTTCTACATAACCACTTCCAGAACAGTCAGGACTACATACTACTAGTACCTTGTCCTCCTCAAAAATAAAAAAGTAAAATAAAATAATAACAAGATAAAATTCACATACCATAAAACTCCTTTATGACTCTTTTAGTGGTTTTTAGTATATTCACACAATTTTTCATCCATTACTACTCTGATTTCAACATCCCATATAAAACCTTCTCTTGGATGTAATCATTCATTTCCAATTTCTGTTGAGTTTCTGTTTTTGGCATTTAATGTCAAATGCAATCATACAAATTTGTAACCTTTTGTGTCTGTCTTCTTTAGCTTAGCATAGTGTTTTTAAGGTTCGTCATGTATAACTAATTCATTTTTAAATTGTCAAATAGTCTTATATGGATACTGCATTTTATTTACTCATCCATAAGGTAATGGACACTTGTATTTCTTCCATATTTTTGTCTATTGGGAACAATGTGTCTATGAACTTGTGCACAAGGTTCATGTGGATACATGTTTTCAGTTCTCTCCTGTATGCTTGTTACTAAAATTTCTGAGTCATTTGATACTTTGTATAACTTTCCAACTACTTTCCAAAGCAGTTATAACAACTTTATAATTGCATTAGTGATGTATATGGGTTTCAGTTTCTTCACATGCTTTCCAACACTGATAATTGTCATTCTTTTATTATACCCATCCTATTTGGTGTTAAGTGGTGCCTCATTGGGCTTTGAATGCGCATTTTCCTAATGACCTGGCATGTTGAGCACCTTTTCATGAGCTTGTTGGCCATATGTGTATCTTTTTTGTACAAATGTCTATTTGAATGCTTACTTTTTTTTTTTGATTTTTTTAAAAATCTTTTGGGGTTGTAACTGAGACATTCTTTTTTAAAAATTTTTATTTATTCATTTTTAAGCAGAGAAATACAGAGAGAGAGAGAGAGAGAGAGAGAGAGAGAGAGAGAGAGAGAGAGAGAGAGAGAGAGAGAGAGAGAGAACCAGGGCCACCAACTTGTGAGCCTGGCTTATGTGGGTACTGGGGAATTGAACCAAGGCCCTTAGGCACTGGCGGCAAGTGCCTTAACCACTGAACCATCCCTCCAGCCCTCCATTTATTTTTTTATAAGGAGATTGGTGAGGGGGATATCTGGCTTTGTTGTCTTGGATGGTCTTAAACTCCATCTCCTATCGCTACCTTTAGTAGCTGGGCTACAGTATGTGTAACTGTGAAGTTCCTCTCCCTATTTTTTTTACTTGGTTGTCTTTTATTCTTGAGTTATAAGAGTTCTTTACAAATTCTAGGTGCAAGAGCATTTTGACATTATATTTATATATATGATCTACAATTAAATTCCCTCCATCTTTTCACTTTCTTGGTAATGTCCTTTCAAACATAAGTTTGTTTGTTTATTATAGTGCTAGAGATTATACCCAGGGCCTTAAGCATGCCATGCACAAATTTTACTCCCGGGCTATATCCCTAGCCTTAGCCTAAGTTCTTAATTTTGATAAAGTCTTAATTTATCCACTTAAAATATATTTTATTTATTCGTAAAGAGGAGGGAGGGAGGGAGAGAGAATGAATATGAGTGCACCATGGCCTCTGGCCACTGCATGTGAATTCCTTTTCACAGTATAAATTTTCAGATGTCACACAAAACTCACCTTACTCTTAAAAATGCCTCAGACTCCTCTATCTTGCCTTCCTACCTTTCCCTTAGCCTTATATTCCCTTCACCCCAAAACATTGATTTCATATAGCCTTACTGAAAAAGTGTACATTAATATGTCTTCTAACAGTATTACCATTGTATTTTCATCCTTCATGTATTTTTTGCATGTTGATTTTAGCAAGATATTTTTATAATAGCAATATACTTCTATCATAATATATTCATTTCAATTTTAGTGTCTTGAAAACTTTTATACATGATCCTCTTGTGGAATGGAGTAAACCAGTTAAAGGGCATTCCAAAGCAACATTGAATGAAACTGGGGAAGTTGTCAATGAAAAGGTTAGTAAAAAGTGAATCCTGATATAAGCTAGTATTTTATCTTTCTTCAAATGAGAACTGATTCCAAATACTGTCAGGTAATACCTGAATACTGATTACTCTCTGAAATCTGAAATCAGTTGAAGCCTCAAAGTTGACAGAATACTTTGAAGATCCTTTTGTTTTCACTTCTTGAAATTGAACCCAAGGCCTTGTACATGGTGTGTGTATTTTGTAATTAAAGTTCACATCCTGAGGCTTGAGATTATTTCTATTAATAGCATTCTCACTTTTGCACCCCAGTATACTTTTCCCTCACAGAGATTTGTAAAATTCTAAGCAGCTCACTTAGAACTCGTTATATGAACTAACATGATAATATAAACCCTGAGCATTAGAGCATTCTTGCTACCATTGGAATATGCATTCAAATATTTAAGTGCTTACACTTTCAAAACACGTTTTTTTTGTTTGCTTGTGATGGTGCTGGGAAATGGAAGCCAAGGTCTCCTGCATACGAGGCTAAACAATCTACCACCAAGCAACTGTCTTAGCCTTCTAAACAGATTTTTTTTTAATGATTACTTTTCTGGAATTATAAATGGAAATGTTCCCTGTTGTTTTTTATATTCTAGATCATCATTCTAGATCTGATCAGTAGATTTTGAGTCATTATTGCACTTTTAAAGTTAATAACTCAATTATTAAACTCGTTTTATTCCTTTTTTTTGTTCCTACCAAGGGGTATTAATTATTAAACTAGTGTTAAATATCGTAAAAAAGTAGAAATCCGAAATTATCAACGTTGCATTTATTGCATTTTGTAGCCCTAATGGCTTTATATATTATATTTTTAGGCCAAGACCCATGTTCTTGACATCGAGCAACGGTTACAAGGTGTAATCAAGAATCGAAATAGAGTCACAGGGCTACCTTTGTCAATTGAAGGGCATGTGCATTACCTCATACAAGAAGCTACTGATGAAAACCTACTGTGCCAGATGTACTTTGGCTGGACCCCATTTATGTAAAATGGACTGATTTCAAAGAATATTTTAATAATCTAAAATGAATGTTATTAATCAGTGGTGTGTCTATTTAATTCTAAACTACAACATGAGTTTGTTATCAGAGCAACTGGTATTCCCCTCTAGTTTTTAACAATATTTAAAATAATGTTTTAAGTTCTTCAGAAAAACTTTCTTAGTACACAATGTACATTTTAACTGGAGAAATAGAACATTACATCTTCTTATGATTTAAAAAATATAATTTCAAGATTCTAGCCAACCTAACTTCATTTCTCAGTTTTTATTAATTTCTTTTCAAAGTGTTAGAATAAGGTTTCATTTGAACAACAGAATTATTTTAAATGCATACTGGGGACAGGCACCATAGTAGCTTTGTGTGCATAGCTACCTTTTGCCCTGTAGGAAATGATAGCACATCAGGTCACTTCATAAAACTTGTTCAGTATGAATGTGTGATAGGGTAGGGAGGGGAAACACAAGAAATATGAATGTGAAGACTAAATCAACTATTTTATTTATTTATTTATTTTTGGTGATGCTCAAGATTGAATCCAGGGCCTTGACCATGCCTGTGCCCTCCCCCCTGAACTATACCCAACCCCAACCAACATTCTATAATTCTAAAGATGCTTTTATGCTTTAGATGTGCCAGATTTTTCAATGTATTTTTCTGTACATTTTCTTCTAAAAGGCTAAAATTGAATTCCAAAGCAATGCATTTATTAGTCAAATAAATGGAAAATTTCTACTCTTAAAACAAAGGTAACTTGGCTTAACAGAATCTGCTTTTTGTATGGGTATGTATGATAAGGTTAAACATGGAAATGTGAAAAATGAACATACAATTTTTATTCAAGGTAGTTGGGAAATCTTTTTTCAACAAATTTTTTTTGTGTATGTGTAGGTAGGTGTGTGATTGCTTCAGTTTGGCTGTGTGTGTGTGTGTTTTGTTATTTTCAGACAGGGTCTCACATAGTCCTGGATAGCCAGAATTGTTTTGGGGGAGGGTGACCCAAACTCCTGCTCCTTCAGTCTGGCAGGCCACCACCACCATTCCTGGTTGTACTTTTTGTTTATGAGACACTTTCTTATACAGCCCAGGCTAGTTGAAGATGGCCTTGAACTTTTTTTTTTTTTTGAGAGAGAGAAAGAGAGAGAGAACTCAAGCACCATGGCCACCACCTTGTGGGTCTGGCTTATGTGGGACCTGGGGAATTGAACCTGGGGCCTTAGGCACTGGAGGCAAGTGCCTTAACCACTGAGCCATCTCTCCAGCCCATTGAACTTCTTATCCTCCTGAATATGCCTCCCTAGTGCTGGGATTTTTAAAATTTATAGGCGTGCCATCACATCAGGCCTTTTGTTTTGAAATAGGGTCTCAAACAATTTGGAAAAGAATTTGGGGTTTGTAGGAATGAACCCAGACCTTGCATATATGCTATTCCACTGCTGTACCACTGAGCTACTGTCCCAAGCTGGAAAATAACTTTCTGATCAAGGTATCTCCTCTGCATGTCGTAGTCAGCCACAGGGCCACTGGGATGAATCTTCAAGCCAGGTACAATTTGGGGGAGGAAAGTATTTATTGAAACTACAGATTGAGGGGAAGTTCCTAATAGCAAAAGAGGCTAGTCCTCTTTCACAGGTCCGAGCAAAGAGAAAAACCCATCAACTACACCATACACAAATAGGCAGGAAGGCCAAGGAGAGAATTTCTTCTCCTTTATATAGGCTTAGGGTGGGGTCTTGCAACCCTATCCCAGACATAATGGCTTCCTGAGTCTTTGGAATTTCCTTACTGCACTGCCCACACAGGGAAGGATGTTTACTTCCAGCTTCTTTGAGCTTCTTTACATCCTGGCCCTTACTGAGAGGCTGCCTTCCTGTAAGCATCCTCAGAGACTCACCCAATATAATTAAAAAGATCAAGTTGACAACAAAACCTAACCACCACATCCAGGTAAGTAAGAAAGTAACTTTTTAAAAGAAACTCCACTCTGGGTTTACATGATTCAGAGAAAATAACTCCCAAGCAGAAGAAGTAAAACTAAACCACCCAAACCAGACCATTTCCAAACCCGTGTTGCAAAGTGTCCACTAGCAATGCTAGGAGGCTGAAGCAGCAGGGGGAAGCGGTGTCCACCACCTTCCCTACCGGCCCTGGCGTTCTCACCCCTCCACGTTCAGTGGTAACCGCAGGCCTAGCCTTGGCGGACCCAGCGGAGGAAGAGGACCAGGAAGCCTAGGGAAGCACTGCGTTCCCCTCGCCGCCCCGTCCCTTACTCTGCGTCGCCCCGCCCCTCTCCCCGTCCCCTGCTTTGCCACGCCCCCTGCGTCGCCCCGCCCCCGCGCCGCGCTGCTCGTGCCGCTCTAGGCCCCGGCGCTCTCTATGGTCCGGCGGGCAGTGTGTTGTCATCGGCCGAGCGACGTCCGGAGGCGGCGGCGGAGGCCCCGGCGGGGCGTTTGGTTTCGGTTTAGCACTGACGGGAATTGGTGTTGACGGTAGCGATGGGAGTCCCCAAGTTTTACCGATGGATCTCGGAGCGGTATCCCTGTCTCAGTGAAGTAGTGAAAGAGCATCAGGTGGGTGAGCCCCGGGGCCGCCGCTCGGAGCCCGCCGTCGGCCCGGTCCTCCGTCCGGTCCTCCTCCCCGCGCGGGCCTCCCAGGCCGCGGCCGGGTGCCTGGTCCCCGGTCCCGGGTCCCCGGTCCCCGCCTCGCCCCTGCGCCCGGGCGTCTCTCGCTTCGGCCTCCGCACCGCCGGGGGCATAACATCGAATTCAGAATGATAACTGCCATTACGTTCTGGTTTTAATTTTTTTTAAGGTACGTTGAAGGATAAAATTAATGAGTCCAGCCTCTGGAAGGGGTTCTATTTTTTCAGGGCTCGTGTTATTCAAAATTGGCGTGAGAAACCGCTTACAGGAATATTCTAAAATGCCACTTTTATCTTTCATTCATTTGAATCATGGATTAAATTTGTTATAGAGAAGCAGTCGCGGAGAGGAAAGCGAAAATGGGTATCACTCATGTCAGAACTACAGAAAATTAAATTGCTTTTCCTGGATCCCTCAATCAAATATTGGACCATCTTCCACATTAGCTCTAAAGTGAAAAAATAATGTGATTTCAGTTCAGAATTACTTAATAACATATAATTTGTTCACTAATATTTTTAAATATATTTTATTTATTTAAGAGAGAGAGAGAGAGAGAGAGAGAGAATGGGCATAGCACGAACTCCAGACACATACGTCCTCTTGTGCATCTGGCTTTATATGGGCACTGGGGAATCGAACTTGGGTCCTTCTGCATTGCAGACAAATACCTTAACCGCTAAGCCATCTCTTCAGCCCTGTTCACTAATATTTTTATTCTATACTTTGGCACAGAAGTTGGTTTGGTGAAAGTATCTTGAAGATTGTAACAAAAACTATCTTTTTAAGGCAGCTTTGTGACATGAAGAGTAAGGATACATTTGTTTATTTTTATTTTCACGTGTGTGTATAAGTGTGTGTGGGGGGGGCGACAGGGTCTCTTGCCACAGCAAATAAACACCAGACCATGTGCTCCTTTTTGGTACATCTGGCTATGTGGGCTCTGGGGAATTGAACCCAGACCAGCCGACTTTGCAAACAAGTGCTTTTAACCACTGAGCTATCTCCCCAGCCCCAGTGAGGATAAATTTTGTGAAAGTTGACTGTAGATAAGAAAAATAAGAGGATTGTTCTTAAATTTCATTGCAAGTAAATTTTAAAACTTGTTGCTTCATGGTTATAGCTTCCACAAATGTTTGATTGAAAGACACAAAAATGTTTTCAGCTAATATCTCAAAGCAGTACTTAAAGATGACAGTGTGGTTTAAAAGCCCTGCAGATCCAGTATGCTCACTGAGGAGGGTCTCCAGTAGGTTAGGGACAAGAGAGGAGGGAAATGGGGGTACCATCACAAGATTTGCTCATACAATATATCTGATTAGTGATAATAAAGATATTAAAAGAAAAGCCAGTCCTGGAGAGAAAGGATTGGGAGGAGTGTGTTTGGGGAAGATAATGAGTGTCATACCAGTTGCAGTTTTTCAGACTTTGAATCATCATATGAAAACAGAAACTAGACAGCAAAATTTGGAATCCTAAAACAATTATGTGATATAGTTTCTCTATGACACATTGGGGTCAAAATATAGTGAGGGCAGTCGTCCAACAGCCTCTATAGACTAACTCATTTGGCAATACTCTAAGAGGAAGTAGGAAGCAATGAGACAATGAACTTTCAAACAGAACCTCAGAATTATCAACAGGTATTCACTAAATGACTATGTTAGCCACTTAGATAGCAGGGTCTGAAACTGAGGTGTTTCAGTGTCTTCAAGATTGTGGTGAAGACTACTATAAAAAAGGTCAACTGGGCAGAAATAGTATACCTCCAGTAAACTCTCAAAATTGACCTGCCATGGGACCATTATAGGGCAGAATCTTCTCTAAGGAGAAATAGCTGAAAGTGAAATAAGATATCATGGAGGAGACAGTAGAAAGAGGGAAAGAGAAGATGATCCATGTGAAGGAATTAGTCAAGAAATCTTAAAAACAGGGGCTGGAGAAATGTCTCAGCAGTTAAGGCCCTTGCCTGCAAAGCCTAATGACCAGGGTTTGATTCTCAGTACCCC
>PVHP010026130.1:0-24896 GCA_004024765.1 Zapus hudsonius
GAGGGAAACAGAGAATGAGGGATATATGGTCCCGATTACACACAGCAATGGTGTGGATGGAATGGATCGTCTTTGTCGCAGTCAGCCTCACGCCGCTGGGATGAATCTTCAAACCAGGCACAATTGGGGGGAGGAAAGTATTTATTTAAGCTACAGATCCAGGGGAAGTCCCATAAAGGTGAAAGAGGCTGGTCCTCTTTCACAGGTCCAAGCAGAGAGAGAAACCCATCACCAACACCACATACACACACAACAGCAAACAGGCCGGGACGGGCCAAAGAGAATTTCTTCCCCTTGATTTAGCCTTAGGGTGGGGTCTTACAACCCTTCCCCCAGATGTAATGGTTTCCTGAGTCTCTGGAATTTCCTTCCTGCACTGTCCACACAGGAAGGGATGTTTTTACTTCCAGCTTCTTTGAGCTTCTTTACTTCTGCCCCTTGCTGAGAGGCTGCCTTCCTGTAAACATCCTCAGAGACCCACCCAAGATAATTAAAAAGATCAAGTTGACAACAAAACCTAACCATCACAGTCTTTAAACGATACTGAATAGCACTTAGCAGTATTTAAAAAGCAATGGCCCCTTGACCTAGATGTTCTACCACTAGTAATTTAGCATGCATCTTATTTAATCATTTAATTTCATATGCAGATGTATCTAAATAAAAACATACTAATTTAAATATAAATATCTATAGACATTAGGTTTTTTTTTGTTTTTGGTTTTTTGAGGTAGGGTCTCACTCTAGTCCAGGCTGACCTGGAATTCACTATGTAGTCTCAGGGTGGCCTTCAACTCACGGCAATCCTCCTACCTCTGCCTCCCGAGTGCTGGGATTAAAGGCGTGTGCCACCATGCCAGGCTAGACATTGTTTTTTGATAACAGCAATATGGAAACTACTAGAAGGTCCATTGATGGAACCTAGTTAAACACATAGTACAGGACTGGGGATATAGCTCAATGGCAGAGCACTTGCCTAGCATGTACGAGGCCCTGGTTCAATCTCCTGCCCTGCCAAAAAAAGTATACATAGTACACTTATGAAATACTATTTTGTCTTTTATTTTTAAAATATTTATTTGCAAAGAGAGAGAAAGAGAGAAAGAGAGAGAGAGAGAGAGAGAGAGAGAGAGAGAGAGAGAGAGAGAGAGAGAGAGAAAATGACTGAATTAGGGCCTTTTGCCTTTGCAAAGGAAGTCCAGATACATGTACCACTTTGTGCATCTGGCTTTAAGTAGGCACTGGGGAATTGAGGAATTGAACCCTGGCTGGCAGGCTTTGCAAGCAACTGCTGAGCCGTCTCCCCAGCCCTATTTTGTCTCTTAGAGGAATGAGTGGAGGGTCTGCAGACACGGCTCAGTGAGTTAGGGTGCTTGCTGTGCAAGCATGAAGGCCAGAGCTCGAGCCACAGCTCTGAGGGGTCACTGGGGTTGCTGGTCAACCAGTCTAATTGAAAAAAATCAGTGACCTCCATGTTCAGAGAGAGGTTTTATCTCAGGCAAATATGGTGTTAAGCAACAGAGGAGGGTGCCCAATGTCCTCTGGTCTCTGCATGCAAGTACACAGGACACACACTTGTGTGTACACATGTGCACACACACCACACTTAATATATACACAACAAAAAAAGGTGTGAGGAAAAGGTAGAAAGATGTTTCAGATACAAGTGGGATAAGTGGGAAAAATCAAATTGTATAACATTGAGAGCATTATGTGTAATGCTCTTCAGATAAAACCTGCTAAAATCAATAATCAATTTATCTGTTTGTTTGTTTGATGTTTTTTGACTCTAGCCCAGGCTGACCTGGAATTCATTATGTAGTCTCAGGCTGGCTTCAAACTCACAACTATCCTCCTACCTCTGCCTCCCAAGCACTGGGATTAAAAGCGTGTGCCACCACGCCTGGCTTTTCTGGCTGATTTATAGAAATTAGAGGATTGTGTTTATGTTGAAAGAAAACTAATACGCTTCCCCACACTTTGCCCTCTTACCACCTCCGTCTTCTGAGATGTCCTCATCTCCTTGGTGGAGAGAGTCCCCTGGTCAGTGAGAGACTGAGGGACTCTGCCCAGAGTTGGGAAGCCTCATGCCCAGAGTTTCTTCTGTGCCAGACATTCCATGGATGGGTAGTGGAGACATCAGCATAGACACACCGATTCTCTTTCCATCTCCATCTCTCTGCCAGAGCCTGGTAGCAACGGGCAACCGTCACCACACAAGGCAATTGTGGGAGAGAATCCCTGTCCCTGGCCCTGGGGTCAGCAGGACTGTGTCAGGAACAGTCAAGGCCAAGGGAAGAAGCTGCAGTTTGAAGAGTCTGGAGGGACCTTGGAGAAGGTTCTGGTTTGGCTCATCTGCAATGAAAAGACTCCCAAGGTCGGGGAGAGGGGGGTCCTCATTTTGCTTGCCATTAAGTCATTCATTTCTGGTCTGAATTATTCCTGGATGGTGAGATTCCTGAGTCCAGCTGCTCTCGACCCGCCTGTTTCACTGTGTACATGCCACCCCTCCTATGCATGTGTGGTGCAGGATCGGAAGGGGCTGGAAGCTGGGAGGAGCTCTTAGGAGGCTGAAAGTACTCACAGTGTCCCTGGCTCGATCTGTCCACTAGTGTGGTCGTCTGACGGACAGCATATGCAGCATTATTTCTCTTGGCTGGCAGTGTTCTCTGTAGTTTGGCTTTGGACTCAGAGGCAATGCAAGGTGCTACATGAAACAGATATCACAATTTCTATAGCAGGAAGGCTGGGGCAGGGGTCTCGGGTCAGTGGGGGCCTCTCTGGCCCTGGCCACTATTGCAAGCACTGAGTTTATGCTTTGAGAAGGGATTGGCTGGCTGGCGAGAGAGGTAGATGGTAGTTTGCTATTGGAGGTCCTGAAGCAGGGTAGATGTTGAGTGAAATCCAGCTGATGCAAAATGGGGCCTTCATTTTCCTTTCTTTTTTATGAAGGAAAGAAAAAAGGTTGGGAACAAGCTTTTCTTACATCCCTCAGGAATCAATGCTCAGATCATCTGCTTAGTTCAATGTAGCATTTTCAACCCCAGACCTTTGGTCCCTATAGTCTTGGTAAGATATTATCTTCCTTTTAGAGGCTGGGAGCCATGGTGAAGATAATTTCCCCAGGGGCATCAGTGGTGAAGCCAAGAACCAAGAAAAGAACCCTGAGGGAAGGCAGTCAGAACTGGTACCATTTGCTTCAAGACCCAATACATACATTCATTCTGGCTCTAGCAGACCAAGAGCTTTTTGAAGGCTGGTGGTCCACCTGCTTCCCAATAATCCAAGGGCTTGTCAGCCCCTAGGACCTTTGGGGAGCTAGCAGGCCCTTTGCCTCCCTTGCTGAATTTCAAGGGTGATGGGAGGAAACACAGCCAGAAATGAGATTCTGTTTTGTTTCTCTTCCTCTTGGTCTTCTTGTTTTTGGCAGGCTCTCAATGACTGAGGATGAATGATCAGGATATTACTGACCTCCCCACCCCCTGGACCCTCCTTGGGATGTTGTTAGGAAAACTGACAGGAGTGCAGGAACCTGAAGAAGACTATAGTTTAGGGTGCTCCAAAGCAGAGGGGTCCATACACCTGTGAACAAGGCCTTCACAAGGACCCTCAGAGGGGTGTCCTCAAGGGGGTGGCCCAGGCAGAGACCCGAGTTCTGCCTTCCTTACCCCCCTGGGGTGCTGGCCCTGCTGTGCCCGACTGCCAGAACTCTACAGATGGGAGCAGACCCAGGCCAACTTCCTCAGCTTTTGCAAATCCTGAATATTAATTAGTTCCCTACTGTTTTTGTACATGGCCCACATTTTAATAGTCTCCAGGCTTCTTCCACTATTTGCTCTCTGATGTTTGGTGCGATTTCTCTTCTCCCCAAGACAGTCCCTCTGGCTCCTCGACACTGACACCCTCCCATCCCGGAGCAGCTTAAGAACACCGATGTGCCAAGCATGTAGGCTGAGATTGATGAGGCTGTCGGCCTGTTCCTGGCCCCCCCCCTCCAGTCCTCCCCTCTGCCAGGCACTCCTCAGATAGATGAGCCGAGGGTGGGGGTTGGGGGAGGCAAGGGGAAGGTGAAGAAGAGACTGAAGCTTCCAGCCAGGTGTGAGACAGAGGCCAGCGTGACCTTCTCCTAGGCCTGTCAAGGACTCGGCTGTGTCCTTCTGAGGGGCAGGGATGCTCACTCCCCACCCCCATCTGTCAGTGTTTATCCATCTCCTTGTGGGGGTGCCTGAGCTTGGTACAGCTGAGAGAATGGATGCCTTCAAGTGCATCAGGGGGAAATGACCGGTCATTTATCTCTTTCCTGCCGTGTCAGAAACTGCAGCCATCCATCCTAGGAGCCTGCAACAGCCTCCTCTTCTGTTCCTGTTGGCCTCAGGAGAAAGGCAGCCAGGGAGAGGTGGGCAGGCCCCCAACCCACTTCATATTGCAACTGTCTGTGCTCCAGGGATCTGTCCCTGGGCTCTTCATACAGTCTCAAGGACAGAGCCAGGGTTGGACAAGAGTCTTAATGTCCTTGTTACTGCTAGTGTGCCTCAAGAGACAGGTGGGGGACATAGGCCTGCCTCTGGAAGTGGGCAGGGCAGCCACATGGCTCCTACAGTTTTCATGGTCAGGCTCTGCATGAGCTTGACAGTCACGTTTAGAGCAGAGCCTGAGAATTGCCCATCTTTGCCATTGCCCTTCACCTCCTCCCATGGACGGATGGGCTTCTGCCCTCGCCACCTGCATTCCTCGCAGCCAGCATTGGTCCTGGCATATAGAAGATATGCAGTAGAGCTTCGTTCAAGAGATGAAGCTTGGGGAACATACAGAGTTCTTATTGTCTCCCTTTTGCAGATGAAAGAGACTGAGCTCAAGAAGTGTTGGGTCCTGAGCTGGGTTCCTCTTCTGGGCCTGTCACAGCTCAGATATCACAAGACCTGGGGTTCAAGTTCAGACCCCTCCATCCTCTAGCTTTAGGAGTTGGACACTTAGGCAACTTTGCCTTGATAACCTTATAGACTTATTGTAAAGGTGGTGTGGAAAAGAGGAAGTGTGAGGTGGCACTGTGGGGTGGGCCTGGAGGCCTCAGTTAATGCCACTCCTAAGTACTCACGATGAGCTTCTTGCAGACAGTTTGCTGCTCTGCAGGAAAAATGCGCTGTCTGGCCCAGAGTGCAAATACATTCTGCTGTAGTCTTTTTAGAAAACCCAGTCTAGTATCTTACACACTTATGAGAGACCTGGTACTGGCTGTGGAGCCCACTGTTTGCTTTTACTGCACTTGTTATCCCACAGTATGGTAGGTCAGGCCCATCTCCCTGGACTTTTTTCCTGCCCTTGACATAGGCTGGTCTACTTTCTTCTTGGAGAGCCATTTCTCTGTGGACTTATCCTGATATGGTTTCACCTTGGCCCCCTTAGCATCTGACACCTGGCCTTGGCACCTGGCGTCCACTCTGGTTTGATGTTTGGGGAAGGTCCTTGCTCTCCAGATGGATCTGACCAGGACAACATGTGCCCCCATGAGGACAGAGATTTCTTCATGTTGTGCCAGCTTCCTCCCTAACCAGGCTCATCCCTGGAGCTCATATATGTTACAGAACCTCCTAAATGGTCCTCCAGTTCCTGTCCTCACCTTCCTTCAGAGTGACCCTGATGCCCTATTGGCATCATATTGCCACTCTTTGCTCAAAACCTCCTTGGCTTACCAGGGCTTGCTGCTGCCTACACAGCTCTTCAAAGCCTCTGTAACTCTCAGATCTGACCTCCTGCTAGGTCCTGACTCACCATGCTCCAGGTGGAGGCTGGCTTCAGAGTCCTTGCAAGGATGACTCCCGGCCTGGATGTCCTTGCATGGACATTAGACTGGGCCCTTTCCTCCTCTGCCTCCTCCAGGTTTGCTCTTTCCTTGTCGCATTTAAAAGTGTCACTCCCACACTCCAGACTCCAAAGCACCAATTATCAAATGTCAGACTGTAGCTTTATATCCTGTATTGTTTCTCCCCCATGTGGATTGTTTCTTATGAGCTTGAGTGGACGTTCTATGAGGGCAGGAATATTTTTGTCTCTTTTGTTCACAGTGGTGTCCCCAGCACCTAAAACAGAGCCTGGCACATAATAGCTTCTCCATCATCCTCTGTCAAATGAATGAAGCAGTGCACCTCCCACAGTGCTCCTCCCATGGTTCCCCTCTGAGCTGCAGGAGCTGTGTCCACCCTAGCACAGAGACAAGGCCAGCTTGTCCGCCTGGAACCATTTCTCATGCTCCACCTCTTGAGTCCCTCTAACTGCTCCAGACTCTGCCTGGTTTGCTTCTGTCCTACCTGGACCACACCTGTGCTAGAAAAAGCTGGGCCTCACTGAGTCTGGTAGCCAGAGAGTGTTGGAAGGTGTTGTAGTCAGCTTTCTAGTTGCTGTGCAGAAAGAACTCAAGCAAAAGTGGCTTGTGGAGGAATGGGTTTATTTGGCTTACAGACTCGAGGGGAGACTCCATCCCGGCAGGGAAAACAATGGCATGAGCAGAGGAGTGGACATCACCTCTACCACAGCACTGCAAACAATGGCAGGAAGGTGTGCCAAACACTGGCAAGGGGAAGCTGGCTTATAACTCCATAAGTCCGCCCCCAACAACACAGCTCCAGCGAGATTGTAAAACCCAAACTGCCATCAGCTGAGGATCAATCATTCAGAACACATTCATTTGTTTGTGGGGGACACCTGGATCAAACCATGACAGTCTGCCCTTGGCCCCAACAAACTAATAATTATACATGATGTAAATACATGTTCAGCTCAACTCTTAAGTCCCCACAGCTTTCAACTGAGCCATAATACCAAAAATAAACCTGTAATGGCACAGAACATTCACACTGCAAAACGTGAGGTACAGCAAAAACAGATTGAACCAATACAAAATATAAAACAAGCAGGGCACCATCAATCTCTAACTCCAAGTTCAATGATTCTAACTAATAATAAGTCTCTTGGAGATTCAATTCCACCCCTCCAGCTCAGCTACTCACAGTCCAGGAAAACTTCTTCCCATGCCCACAGCTTGCCTTGGCACCCATCCACAGTCCTGGAATTCACTGGGTCTCCATTGCAACCCACAGTTCATCCTCATGGCTCCATCAGGCTTCCATGCAGGCAACTTAACATACCTACTTCACATTGCAGATGGCCATTTTTCAAAAACAAAGCTGTGTTGCAAATCCAATGACCCTCTCTTCTTGCATTTGTTATACTCCACAGAACCACCTTGTTAATCCAGGGGGGAACAAAGCATTCAGGCCCCTTGCTTCAAAGAGTCCACATTTTTCCTATTGTTCTAATGCAGATCACCTGGCCCAATCTCAATGGTCGTAATCTCTCAAACAATTACAGCTGAACTGGCAGAAGTTTCCGCCCAAAGATTTTTCTTTCTGTGCCATCTCCATCTGCTCACATAAATCCATCTTTAGGTAAAGCAACCCTGCACAGGTTCCCAGGACACAGGCAGGCAGAATGCAGCAAGCCTCTCACACAAACTACTTCTGACACAGTCCTGGCAAAGTTCTTTCTTATCCTCATAAGCCAAACCTCACAGTCCACAGTTCGTACTGCTATGTCAGTCTTTTAACTCTGACTAGAATGATCCATGAAGCTGTACTTACAGCTCTGCAAGGCATCTCTTAGGATGAGGTTTCAAATTCATTCACATTCTTCCTGCAGATCACTTCCAAAAGGCCCAGAGCCACAAGATCAGGGTTCTAGAGCAACAGATGACCCCACATCCTGGTACCAAATCTGTCGCAGTCAGCATTCTAGTTGCTGCGCAGAAAGAACCCAAGCAAAAGTGGTTTGTGGAGGAATAGGTTTATTAGGCTTACAGACTCAAGGGGAGACTCCATCCCAGCAGGGAAAATGATGGCATGAGCAGAGGGTGGACATCTCCTCCGCCACAGCATTGGAAACAGCAGCAGGAAGGTGTGCCAAACACTGGTGAGGGGAAGCTGGCTTATAACCCCATAAGCCTGCCCCCAACAACACATCTCTAGCAAGGTTCTAATTCCTGAACTGTCATCAGCTGGGGATCGAGCATTTGGAACACATTCATTTGTTTGTGGGGGACACCTAGATCAACCATGACAGAAGGTAAGAGGTTTGGCTGAGAGCACAAGAGGGAGCCTGGAGAAGAAAAGAAGGTGGCTCACCCACATGGACAAGCTCTGCTCACTCAGACTCTTTGTTTTTCTCTTGTCTCATGTGGTCCCCAGTGACAGTGGGACGTTCTCCCAGCTTTACGCTTGAGGAGCTCAAGACCAAGTGTGTGGTTTAGAGTAATAAAGGGGAGATTTCACCCAGCTTCTGGTACTTTGCAGTCACCTGAACCATTTAACTTTTCCAGCTTTATTAAAGAATGTGTGTGTGTGTGTGTGTGTGTGTGTGTGTGTGTAATACTATGTGATTTTTTTTGTAGTATAGGAAATTGAACCTATGGCCTTGTGCATGGTTCTTTATCACTTGCCTACATCCTCAGTGCTGCCTGATGCTTTGATATATGTATGCAATATAAAATGGTTACACGAGGCTAGTGAAGATATCTACCGCTATACATATATACAACATACACTATACACTATACAACATACTTAGCATTGTTTTGTGGTGAGAACATTTATGATCTACTCCTTGAGCTATTTTCAAGTACACATTCTTTTATAAACAAGTAATTGTAGCTACGTATAATCCCAGCACTCAGGAAGCAGAGGTAGGAGGATCACTGTGTGTTCCAGGCCAGCCTGGGACTACAAGAGTGAGTTCCAGGTCAGCCTGGGCTAGATTGAGACCCCTCACAAATTTTTTAAAATTAATTATTATTGTGTGTGTATATGGGTGTTCCAGGGTCTCTTGCAGCTTTGACTGAATGCCTGTCCAGCTCTACATGGGTGGCTGAGTAATTGAACTCAGGTGAGCAGGCTTTTTTTTTTTTTGCAAGCAAGCCATTATAATCCCTGAGTCATTTCCTCAGTCCCTCATTACATTATTAATAAAGGTTGTCACCATGAGGTATCATAGTTCTTCAAAATGTGTTCAGTCTGTCTAACTGAAACTTTGTAGCCTTTATCAATGTCCCCTCCATGTGCCCTGGAATCATCTCACCCGTTCAGTCCCTTCCCATCATGATGCTTCTTCCCGCCCTTCCCATGAAGCTGCACTTACTTGGTCTGTCTTCAGGCTGGCCCAGTGGTAACTGCCTTTGGTCTTGTGGGTGTTTTTTTTTTTTTCCTTGTGTCTAGGACCTGCAGAAGTGGCTCCTCTGTGGTCTCATCCTGACATTCTGGAACCTACCCTTGTTTGTCTACTTAGGGGAGTGTAGGGGAGTGTGGGTAGGCTCAGCAGTGAGTGGCCATGTGAGGGAATGTATGGATAGCCTGGGATCCTAAAACCAGCTGCTCCAGGACCTGCAGGATGCAGCCTGAGTGATGGGCCCTCGACACCAACCTCATCTATTTTGAGTTGTATGAGTCACAAAACAGGGAGTCAAATACAGGCAAGAGAATGGCTCCCCTAGGGAACGTACAGACAGATTCCTGGACCTGCCACCGTTGTAGGAAATCAGGACTCTGGTCCCCATCTCTTCCCCTGTGAGGTGAGAGAGGGAGAGAGAGAAAGAGAGAGAGAGAGAGAGAGAGAGAGAGGAGAGAGAGAGCGCACAATATGTTCTTTCTCCTTCCATCAGCCTGAGAATCTGCTGGGAATAAATGAAATTATGATTTTTAAGCTCCTCACTCCTTGGTGTAAGTTGATGGATAAATCCAAGGACATATGATGAGCTTAACTCCTCTAAATAGTAAGCACCCAGAAGAGAAATCTGCACGTTTATGTTTTTAAAGAAAAACTAGATGTAGGTTAAAACAAAACAAACCCTGAGCACTTACAAGCTAGCTGGAGATCCTTTGCCATTGTCTGTGGGATTTCTCCCTCCCTTTTGTCCCATAACTCTATCTCCAGACCCCTGCGTCAGAGGGAACCCATGATGGATGGACGGATGGATGCGCCTTGTCGGGGTGTTTCACCACAATTTCCCTTGGGGCAGGCTGTCTGTTGGCAGAGCCCAGCCTCCCGAAAGATGGTATCTCTTGCAAACTCGACAGCTAACAGACAGCGCTTCTCTTTGTATATTTCCCCAAAGAAGACCTGTCTTAATCTGTTTTTTTATACAGCATATTTTATTATAATCCATATATGACTTGCAGGATCCCAGTCCTCCAGCCTGAGCCTAATAATGAAGGAGAAGGAGTCAGAGGCTCCGTGAGCCTGTGACATCCAAGGCGTTTGCATTTTTAAATGACCTGGGATTTAATTACTCACTGGGTTCCCATGTTGCACTTGCAGACTCATCTTGGCTGCATCCTGTTAATGAGCTCAGTGGCTCCAACAACCCAGCGGAAGCTTTTCTTTTGGTGCATTGGGTGGCAGGCTTGGGGGCACCTGTGTCAAAAGCTTGTGCCTTTGATCTGTACCGAAAGGATGGTGGCCCTGTCCTGAGCGTGGGGAGAATGCACTGGGCTTCACTGACAGTTTTCTCCCTTGGCTTTTATTTGTAGACTTTTTATTTTAAAGACTTTCTATGCTTCAATCCTTGTTTATCTAAGAGGTTTTTTCCTTCTTCTTCTCTTATTTGGAAACTGATTTGCTTCGGTTTGCACAGAAGCTGTCTCTGGTGTGATGGATTGTGCTGGAAGTCACCCAAGGAGTATCTCTGTTCCCAATTAGAAGTGGAGGCAGAGCTGCTTACGGGGGCCCAGGGAGGTGGCTGGCTTGGGTGACAGCTGCTGCCGCTCTGGAGAGAGTAACGATCCATAGGTTTATATCCATGTGTATAAAATCAGGCTAATTTAACGATGAATTATATGTGTATGTTTTGGACCATTTTCTTCCAATGTGAAAGGTTTGATGGCTTCTGTGAGGTGATGCAGTCTCCAAATTTGTGAGGTACAAAATGAGTAGACTTTTTAAAGAATGACTGAATTCTATCCAGATGAGCCATATTAGAATCAAATTGAATCAGTGAAATCCCTAAGGGCTCTTGGGAGTATGTCTAGGATATACTATATGTTGTGCATTGTGCGAGAGTTTGGACCTGTTATCTTTCTTCTTCTTTTGCTCTGGGGCCTCCTGTGGTCAGGAGGTGGGGAAGCACCCATTGCTGGCTTGTCTGGAAGGGTGGCTTACCCTTTCATTCTGAGCATGCAAGCCTTACCCACAATGCTTTGCAAGCAGGTTTGCCAGAGGTCAGCTACAGTACTGCTCGTGGAGTGGCACGCCACAGGGCATTAAGCAGGCAACATTCAGATCCATATTTAAATTCCTACCACTTATTGAAAGCAAAGTCATGCTAAGCATTTGCTTTCAATGCTGCAATCCTGCTCTGTCCAATGCGGTAGCCACTAGCCCCATGAGCTGTGCGTGCTCATCTGAATTGAGATGTGCTTTAAGGAGAACACACACTCCAGCCTTTGAGGCCTTAAGAATGTGAATGAAATGTCACATCAATGTTTAAATATTGATTTCACATGGAAATGCTTTGGAAATACGAAAATGAATGGCCCTGGCTTCTTTTCATAATGTGGCTACAGAAAGTTTAGAATGATACGAGCAGTTTGCACTCTTTTTTGCACCCACGTGTGTGTGCATGCATATGGAGATCAGAGGTAGATATTGAGTGTCTTCCTTAGTCGCTCTTCACTTAATTTATTTATTTTTGAGATTTAGGTTCCCTCACCAAGCCTGGAGCTCACCGATTCGGCCTATTCTAGCTAGCAAGGAAACCCAAAGGATTCACCTGTCTCAGAACCTCCTCCCCACCACTCCCAGGGCTGGCATTACAGGTGTGTTCATCCCTGTGCCCCACGTTCATGTGGGTCTTGGGGATGCAAGCTTAGGTCCTCATGGATGCACAGCAAGCCCCTTACCCACCGAGCCATCTCCCTAGCTCCTTTCATGGTGTTTGTACTGGACAGTGCAGCTGCACCGGTAACCTTGAATGATTTACATGGCCATAATCACATGTAGCATTTGGAGGATACACATCATATCCCAGGTTCTTCGCTTACACCACCCAATTTTGAATCCAGGTTTTGAATAGAAGAAAACCACACTGCTTCTTGTTCTGGGTCTTTGGGTCCTTTCATAGTTTCTTTATACAATGGACTAACTTGTTTGGTTCTCACATCAATACTATGAAATCAATACCCCTGTCACCCCCTCATGTACCTCATTAGGGTAAGTAACTAGCCTGAGCCCCCTGTTAATAAATGGCAAGATTAGGGTTTGACTATTTTGGTAATAGAAAGATTGATGGCACTTGGTTTAGCTGTGACCTTGGGGAAGCCTGTCTGTCTGTCCGTCCGTCCGTCCGTTTGTCCGTCCTTTGCTTCCTTGTGAAGGAATAGGGTCCCTGGTGTTATGGGAGATCCCTTTGAGCTCCTTGCACTCAGGAGAGCCTGATGAGTTTTTCATGCATTCAGTTCCATGTCTCCTCTTGACGCTTACCTTGTGCATACTTGGTAGTCTGGTGAAGAGGACCAAGAGGAGCCTGAGAGATGGGGAGGCAGATGTTCACAGCAGATGGAAATTTCCACAGGAGGGTCCATACTGTAGTAGGAGGGTGAACAGCCATGAGATGTTCACACCATGCTGCAAACTGCAATAGAGATGTGCTTTTCCTCATGAAATTTGAAGCCCACGAGGAGAGTCTAGGAATGCAATGGAAATACACAAGGTGCTGGAAAGAGTCCCTTGAATGTAGGGCCAAAGAGAGGCAGGTGGAGCCTTTACAACACAGTTAGATAGGGGCTTCTGGAGGCAGACTTTGCACCTTCCCAGTCATGTGATACTGAGCAGGTTCTAAGCCTCCCTTAGCTGGGCTGTCTGCATCTGTGAAATGGGATAACACCATGCTCTTAGGTGTGGTGGGGAATATGTGGCACCTGTCATCACAGCGGCTGCACTTGTGTGCCACATTCTCTGCATGTTCACAAGGGCACCAAAGCACAGTCAGTGCTCACACTGGCTTTGTTAATTACTACAAAATCACAATGAGTGGGGACTCTTGCCATGATCTCTGTGATCCCTTGAAAGGTCATTTGGCTGATGGCTTGCCCTGCTGTGTGGCTTTTTTTTTGTAAATTTATTTAACTTCTCTGAGCCAGGGTGACTCATTTCTGAAATGAGGTGATTGAATTCAACGACCCACTCAACACTTTCCATTTTTTTTCCAGGTAGGGTCTCACTTTTATCCCAGGCTAACCTCTTTCCATCTTTACAGTGCCCCACCACTCTGAAGTAGGACCTAGTGTTGGGAGGTCTAAAGAAAAAACTTCAAATATACATGTATGAGTGTCATAAGTTTGAAGGATGGTGACCTGCTTTTGACTGAGGACAGGGCGTGAAACAACACGCTTTAATTGTTTGAGATTAGACATTTGGAGGAGTTTTCTGCCTTGAGAGAAAAACAATATGTCATCAGGAGAGGCATGAAGCTCCCCACTCCCCACTCATTGATACAGACAGTGGATTCGCTTTCTGTCAATTTCAATGCAGCTTCATCACACAGGCCTTCCCCGACTCTCTATTTTTCTCTGCTATATCACAGCACTTGTGATAGCCCATAACCGCATCTTTAGTTCATATTTTGCCTATCTCGTTACTAAGCCATCCAAAGGCAGAGCCTGTCTTTATTTGGCCACCTCCTGTGTCCCTGGTACTAGCACAGTGCTTGTTACATGGTAGGTAAGTCTTTGTTGACTGGATGTCTCAGAGATCCAGTGGTCATGGTTCTTGATGGAGGCGGATCTTCTGCTCTCCTTTTGTGGTAGGACAAATGCCTAAGTCACTTCCTATACTGTTTCTCCTACCCCATTCTTTTTCTGGGGGCTGGTCACCCCCAGGCACATTTCTTTAGTTAAAAACATTTTTTTTATTTATTTGCAAGGAGGGAGGGAGGAAAGGAGAGAGAAGGAAGAAAGAGAGGGAGAGAGAGAAAGAGAGAGAGAGAGAATGGGTACACTAGGGTCTCTGCTACTGCAAACGAATGCCAGATGCATGTGCCACTTTGTGCACCTGGATTTACATGAGTACTGGAATTGAACACCCAGGCCATCGGTCTTTGCAAGGAAGTACCTTTAACCATTGGGCCATGTCTCCAGCCCACATTTCTTCAGTTTTAAGGGTGCTGGAGTAGCCCTTCTTCATGGGTTGTCTGCCATGTGTTTGGGTGGAGGAGGTGGAGGAGGTAGGCAGAGTTCTGCTTGCATGGGAAGAAAGCCTGGTGGAGCAGGGTGTGATCATGGCGCTTACTTCCCTTTGTTCTTCTCCATCCACTCTTTGTCCTTGGTGCTGTCCTGTGCACTAGAAGCTGACTGTACTAGTTACTTGCTTTGTTGTTATGACAAACTACATGACAAGAAGCAGTGTAAGAAGGGAGGGTTGACTAGGCC
Organism: Zapus hudsonius; assembly: GCA_004024765.1. Taxonomy (NCBI): domain Eukaryota; kingdom Metazoa; phylum Chordata; class Mammalia; order Rodentia; family Dipodidae; genus Zapus; species Zapus hudsonius. The sequence continues at coordinate 14,466 of PVHP010026130.1, forward strand.
TTCGAGTTGGAGGGTGCAGTCTGTTGTGAGGAAGACATGGCAGCGGGAACAAGAAGCAGCTGCTCACATTCGGCCTGCTGTCAGGAAGCAGAGAGAGAAGGATGCCGATGCTTAGCTTGCTTTCTCCTTTTGCTCATCTTGGGACCAGAGCCCATGGGATGGTATCCCTTGGGGTTAGGATAGGCCTTCCAACCTCAGTGAACATCATCCAGAAGTTCCTTGATAGATATGCCCAGAGACTTGTCTCCTGGGTGATTCTAGAGCCCTCAAGGGGACAATCAATAGTTACCATCACATTGACCTCAGTGGGTATACCAGCTAAGCCTCCTGCACTCTGGCTCCCTGGTGAAGCTGGCCAATGGGAATGATGGAGAAAGAGAGGAGAGAGAGAGAGAGAGAGAGAGAGAGAGAGAGAGAGAGAGAGAGAGAGAGAGAGAGAGAGAGAGAGAGAGAGAGAGTGAGTGAGTTTGGGTCATGCATTGGTTCCTTGGTTTCTCCAGGCTCCTGGACTCTAAGCCCCAGTTCTTGTCCAGGACCCTACATTCTTTGTTGACCCCCTTTATCCTTCCCACGTCTCTGTCTCTAACCTTGCAGATGGGAGAGCCATTTATTCTAACCAGCTGTTTTCCATACCATCAATGTATTATGTTCTTACCTCAGGTGAGAGTGGTGGTGACTACACATCGTGTGTGTGTGTGTGTGTGTGTGTGTGTGTGTGTGTGTGTGTGTGTATGGTGGGGGATGAGGTCCAGAGGATCAAAGGAGAGGTTGGAGGAAAATTTTGTAGTAAATCAAAATATGATAACTTGTACCCTGGGATTCTGTTCTCTTAATTTTATTTCTTTATTCCAGTATATGTGTATGTGCATGTTCTTGTATGTCAGAGTGGGCACACGTGTCACAGGGCACATTAGGAGGTCAGATGTGAAATTCAAGGTGTTACTCCTTGTATTCCACAGGTCCACTGCTGTGTTCACCAAGTTAGTTGGCCTGGGAGCTTCCTGGGGTTGTCTTGTCTCCGCCTCCCATTTTACAGTGGCATGCTTGGATTATGCATGCTCACTACTGTTTCTGGCGCTACATGGGTTTTGGGGATCATAAGTCAGGGAGTCATGCTTTCATGACCTTGCCAGAGTTCAACATCATGGTCTTCTTCAGTTGCTCTTTGTCCACTGGCCATCTCCTCAGTCCTCTTCTTACTTTTAAAAAATCTTAGCAGGCCTATGGGCACCTCTCTGGTCTCTTTTAGGAACAAGCTGACTCCAGCCCCCAGCTAGCCTCGTGTATTAGTCAGCTTTCTGTAATGAAGCACCTGAGATATTAATTTAGGAAGAGAAAGGTTTATTTGGCTCCCAGTTCTCAGGGTTCTAGTTTATGGTCAGACAGACTCATTCTGTGGGTTTCTGGTGGGGATGTTGGATTGGGAGTGTGTGGGTTAGAACAAACTCTGCTTACCTTTTGGCCAGGAAGCAAGAAGAAGAGGAAGAGGAAGAGCAAGGATTGCACAATCCCCTTCAATAGACACTCCATAATGATCTAAGAACACCTCACTAGTCCCTCTGACTCAATAGTGCCACCCTGGGAACCAAGGGTTTTTGTTGTTGTTGTTTTGCATGTATGTGTTTCTACATGTGTGGCGGCCAGAGGTCAACATCAGGGATGTTCTTCAATCACTTTTCTCCTTAGTTTTTGAGACTGATTTGGCTATTCTAGCTGGTCAGTAAGACCTGGAAATCTTCCTGTCTTTGCTTCCCCAGTGTTGGATTACAGGTGTAAATTGCCACGCCCAGCTTTTATGTGGTACCAGGGCTTTGAACTCAGGTCCTCATCCCTGCAAAGTCAGCACTTAACTGACTGAGCCATTTCCATAGCCTCTGGGCACCAAGCTATTAACACATGAACCTTTGGTGGAACATCTCAACATCCCAACTCTGACAGTCAGTGTCCTAAAGCTTCAAACATCTCATCAAACTCCTAATATCTTCAGAAAAAAAATGCCTGCATCTCAACTTTACTGACTTTCCCTGGTTCGGGGGCACTGCAGCTCCCACTCTGTTGACCTCCTCTGGGCACAGTGTAGTTCCTCTCACTCTGTTGTTCTGGGACCCATTGGGCATTTACTTCTTTTCCTTTGGCTTTAAAAATATTTTTATTTATCTTATTTGTAATCAGAGAAAGAGAGAGAGAGAAAGGAAGGAGGGAGGGAGGGAGAGAGAGAAAGAGAGAGAAAAATGGGTGTGCCAGGGCTAAACAAACTCCAGATGCATGTGTCACTTTATGAATCTGGCTATATCTGGGTACTGGGGAATCAAACCTGGGTCATCAGGCTTTGTAGACAAGTGCCTTAACCTCTAAGCCATCTCTCTCCAGCCCTTCCTTGGCTTTTGGGGTTTCCTCTTCCCCTGGGACTTGGTGAGAAGAACCCCTCTGAGGCTGGTATAACTTTTCATGGAGCTAAGCAGAGCTGGGCAGCCAGCAAGGCCAAGGGGAGGGCATGAAGATAATAGTAATCAGGCATCATTGGTGTTCTGCTTGACGTTTTTCAAAACACTTGAATGCAAATAATTATACCTTGTAGCCTGGCAGAACAGCCTGCTGGTCCCGGGCACGTATCCCTATTAGGAGATTTAGGAGATAGAGATATGGACTCCAGGCTTGTTGAACACCTGTCTGTCCCACCTGCTTTAGAGGCCTGACCTGCCTATTTAAATTTTCTTTTTAGAAGTAGAGCTGCCCTTGAAGAAAGATGGGTTCACCTCGGAGAGCACCACACTGGAAGCCTTGCTCCGCGGTGAGGGGGTGGAGAAGAAGGTTGACACCAGGGAGGAAGAAAGCATCCAGGAAATACAGGTATGCCAGTGACCATCAGGGGTGCCAATGTGCCTCATCAATGCCTGGAGTCAGTGCTGCTTCTCCTAGGGCTTCTTGGCACCATTGCCATGAAGCTCGTGAATGCCACTCTAATTGAATGCCCTCCAAGGAGTCATTGTTTCCCTCAGCTCTGTTCCTTGCTCTGAGTTCCCTATATCTGCACTCAGAAGGCATTTACTGAGCCTTCTGATTCCCAGTGATGGTGCTGAATCCTGAGGACACCATGGTAAGCACAAACTAGTCAGCAGATAGTCCTCACCAGTGTGGAACGAGCAGTCCATTGTCTTGACACAGAATTTGGGGTGTTTACCATGTGAGTCCATGCCTCACCTCTAATCCCCTCTTACACCTATCTGGGGTCCAGCTCTCAGGCTGTCGGGTCTCTTCCATCACCCCGACTCATCTTCCAAGGCCATTCTAGCACCCTTATCTCCCACTGGCGAGGGCAGTTGCTTCTGTCCCCAAGTGTCCACCAGCCTTTCTTTATACCTTGATACCAGCAGTAAAGCTCTTAAGACATAGGACTGCAATGGTGCATGCCTGCCATTTCTCTTTGCTACTTATGTATGTGGAGTGTGTGTGTGTGGGGACACATGTATGTGCGTACATGTGTGTGGAGGCCAGGCATTAACATTTAGTGCCTTCCTCAGCTGCTCTCTATCTATTTTTTTTCTTTTTTTTTGAGGTAGGGTCTCACTCTAGCTCAGGCTGGCCTTGAATTCACAGTGATCCTCCAACCCCAGCCTCCTGAGTGCTGGGATTAAAGGCATGCGCCACCTGGCCTCCATCTTATTTTGAGGTAGGATCTCTCGCTGAACCCGAAGCTCACTGTTTGGCTAGATCAGATAGACAGCAAACCCTCCTGTCTCCACCTGCCCTCTGGCTCTTACCTGGGTGCTGGGATCTGAACTCAGGTGCGCATGTTTGAGCTTCAAGCACTTTACCGACTGCACCATCCCCAGTTCTTACCACTTGTCTGAAGTCTCTGCAATCTATTACTACATGGGGCACAGAGCAGTGTGATGATACAAATTAATGCTAATGTAAAATAGTATTAATAATTAAATGCAATTAAATTATTGTTATAGTTCCATGATACTTGTTTAAAAATTTTTTATTTTATGCCATGTACCTTATATATTCATTTTATATTTAACATTTAATTTAATTACTTCACTAACTTATTAAAATGATCATTGACTATAAGAATAATAATGCATTTTGGTGCTTGGTAAGTACAGTCCGTCTGTGTGTTCCGTCATGTTGGGAACTGTGCTGTGTTCACTCTGGTATGCTCAGTGGATTCTTCATGCCGACCCAGCATTCCATCTCCATTAAGATCCTGAATGAGGGCTGGAGAGATGGCTCAGCAGTTAGGGCACTTGCCTCCAGTGCCTAAGGCCCTGGGTTCAGTTCCCCAGGACCCACATAAGCCAGACCCACAAGGTGGTGGCCCTGGTTCTCTGGTGTTCTCTCTCTCTCTCTCTCTCTCTCTCTCTCTCTCTCTCTCTCTTTCCCTGAAAATGAATAAATAAAATATTTTAAAAAAAGATCCTGAATGAATCAGTAAATCTGGTTTCCTTCTGTTCCGTTCCTATGTTAAGATGAATGGTCAGATCGTTTCCATTCAGTTGCCACCACCTGACACATTTGTCCCGTCCTCTCCTTCCCACAAGCTACCGTCCTCATGGAGATCTTCATTAGCTGGAACCTAACAGACCTCGGGGTCATCTTTGACTTCTGTCTCTCTCATCTGACATCCCATGCATCAGCAATCCTGTCTGCTGGGCCTTCAGCATAAATTACAGTGCCTTGCTTCTCCCCAATCCATTCTCTTCTTAGCTCTGTCTGAGTCCTATGGCTTCCCTGGCTGGATATGGTGGCCCATTTGTAATATCAGCTGAGGCAGGAGGGATGTGAGTTTGAGGCCAGCTGGCTACATAGTGGGACCCTGTTTAAAATAAACAAGATCAACCATTTTCTTACATGTCCAAGAACGTCTTTAAAAACCAAGATTTCAGGCTGGGGAGATGGCTCGGGGTTCAAGGTACTTACTTGCAAATCCTGCTGGCCTAGGTTTGATTCCCCAGCACTCATGTAAAGCCAGAGGCACAATGGGATGCATGTACCTGGAGTTTGTTTATAGTTGCAAGAGGCCCTGGAGTATTCTTCATTCATTCTCCCTTTTCTCTTTGCTTTTAAATAATAAGTAAATAGATAAATAAAAAAACCTATATTTCTGTCTTTAAAAAGTAGCAATTTGAAATTCATAACACATTTAGCAGGAAGGTACAGAGATGCCCCCCTCCCGCCCCCACACACTCTCCATAGTCACCCCTTTCCCAGGATGTCGTACAATGGAATCATAGAGGTGGCCTTTTTAGGTTGGCTCTTCCCTGAGCAACCTTCATAGATGGTTCCTCCATGACTTTTCATGGCTTGCTAGTTCATTTCCTTTTAGTGCTGAATGTTACTGCACTGGGTGGGTGGACGACCCAAGCGGAGGGGGCTCTTTAAGTTGGCTTCTATCCCGCCTGGGCTCAAAACCCTGCTATGGCCGCTCTGCCCTTGTGAAAGCCAAGCCTTGCCTGTCTCTGGCGGGACATGTCCTGCTTTGCAGCTTTTGTCCTGGTCGTTTCCTTTGCTTGAGCAGTCCTTCCTCAGACTCGTGCAGCTGACTGTGTGGTCCTACTGCTCAGAAATGTGCCCTGACCATGGTGATCTCTGTGCACGTTTGCCCAGCCTCCTGTCTCATTCTCTCACTCTGCTCTTCTTTTCTCACATGCTCTGAAACGTATTCATTCACTGTGTGATGCTAAGGTCGACAGCCTTTGACTATTTTGCTCACCAGTGTGTGTGTGTGTGTGTGTGTGTGTGTGTGTGTGTGTGTGTGTAGGCCAGAATATAGCCTTGGGTGTTGTTCCTCAGGAATTAACTACATTTTTTTGAGACAGTCTCTCCCTGGCCATCAAGCTCCGGGGACCAGCTTGGCTCTGCCTTCCCAGCTCTGGGATGACAAGTACATGACACCATGCTTGACATTTCACACTGGTTTGAAGGACCTCAGGTCCTCATGCTTACAAGATGAGCTCGTCCACTGAGCCATCTCCCCAGCCCCACACTAATGCATCTTGAACTCCAAAGTGAGCTTGGCACATAGTAGATGGACAGGAAATGTTTGTGGAGTGGATGGATGACTGACTACATCCTGCTGAGTGGCCCTGGCCCCTTGGTTCCCTCTCCCACCTGCTTCTTGGCCACCGTTTGTCCTGCTCATGCCGCTTCCTTGCTAACCCATCCTTTTTTGAATTGTTTTTCTTTTTGGAGGCAGGATCTCACTCTAGCCCAGGCTGACTTAGAACTCACTCTGAAGTCCCGGGCTGGCCTTGAACTCACAGTGATCCTCCTGCGTGCTGGGATTTAAGGCATGCACCACCACATCTGGCTAAAACATTTTTTGTTTCTCTTTAAATAAATCCAAAGTCCCCTAACCCTAACCCTTCCTGGGCCTCCTGCTCTGCTCTAGGCTCCTTTTCTAGGTCTCTGTTTCTATCCTTGTTCTTCAACCTTCTCCTTCTGAGCCTGGGCTCTGTTGCCCCCTCTTTCCGGAAGCCTTCTCTCTTCACCTGCACTGATTCCACTCAGCCGATAGGCTCTGCCTTAGTGCACCTTCCCTTCCATCTTTTCTTGGTTGCTCACAACCAGAGGCTCTCCTCTTGCCTTGCGTGTCTGGGACACCTACTGCTCTTGCCTTTGTGTATTTTTTTTAAAAAATTTATTTATTTGGGACAGAGAGTGACAAAGTATGGGTGTGCCAGAGCCTCCTGCTGCTGTAAACCAACTCCAGATGCATGTGTCACATTGAGCGTCTGGCTTTAGGTGGGTTCTGGGGAATTGAACCTGGGCCATTAGGCTTTGCAAGCAAGTGCCCTTTACCACTGAGCCATCTCCCCAGTCCCCTTGTATGTGTGGTTTGCTTGTCATATGTTGCTCCCATTTTTGTGGCCCTGGCTTTACATGGGTACTGAGAATTGAATCAGGATTTGCAAGCAAGTACCTTTAACTGCTGAGCCATCTCTCCAGACTCCCACCCCCATTTTTGGAGTTTCAGAGTTTAAAGGCAAGGCTTGCCATTGGTATATGTTTCTCTGTTAGTCTTACACTTTGATGCAATCATCGATGGGGACAGAACCAGTGTCCAGAAGCCTGACTACCTAGTGCTGAACAGCCCTTCTTCTGTAAAGCTGGAGGGGATTCCAACGTGTTCTCATGCAGCTCAGAGTCAGGATGTAGGCTGTCACTGTCGTGTCACCATCATTGTCATTAGCCCCACATTAGCTGTGTGGCTGCCATATGTACAGCACGAGATTGCTGCCCATTCATTCATTCATACATTTATTCAACTAAAGTTTAATGAGTGCCTCCTTTGAGCAGGGGCTAGGAACACACAGACACACACACACACAGAGAGAGAGAGAGAGAGAAAGAGAAAGAGAGAGAGATCTGTCCTCTCTCCTCTTATTCTAGTGTGACCTACAGATAGAAAAACAAAACAGATGAGAGATCCACATTTCTGGATAAATGCCATGAAAAGAGCAAATATCAAGGAAGATGTGGTGTATGTAAAGAAGAGTAGATTGAAGGCAGTGTCCTAGGGGAGATGGGTTTAACCACAATCCTATGGGGTGACAGGACTCAACAACGTGAGATCCCCTCTGGACAGAGGAGCACTTTGCATGACAGCCACTGAGATAGGTCAGAGCTCATCAAGGGAACAGGCAGAAGGCCATGTGGCAGGGGTACAGTGCCAGGGGGGATCTGAACAGGTGTGTTGGAGCCAGACCCCTCGGGACTCTTGGGACATAGACATGGCTTTTGGCTTCATGTGAAATGATAAAGGAAGCCAGTTGGAGGTTTAATCAAGGCAGTGAGTTTATGAAGATCCCCCTGGCTCTTCATGGAGAATGAAGGTTGGATGCAGGGCCAACAGTGGCAGGAGATGGAGCATATTTCTTTGTACTATTCTTGGCTAGGAAGAACAGTCTTTCAAAAGGAATTCCTTTTTTTTTTTTAACACAAGCACAAACCACAGTTACCATCACTATAAAGACTGTTTAGAGTTATAGGAGGAAAGTTATTTTAAAATGTGTTTATTTTTCAGAAAATGTCCTTGGACAGGGACTGCCAGTATGAGGGTGGCAGCTGACTCTGTGTTGGACGCCTCCCTGTCCTTTACTCCTAACTCATGACTCCCCCTCCACTTCCTGAGCTCTGACACTAGCTTTGTTTGTGAGGAATGTCTGGCTCCTTCGGAGTGGCGAGTTGCATAGGAAGGCTTTTGGGGTCAGGGCCACAAGGCAGGAAATGAAGACATACGGGGGCAGATGCCAGCATTTCTGAGGCCTGGGCATAGAGTCGGGGTTCTAGAGTCACAGGGGGACTGATGGGAAGAGGGAGGGACGGAACCTCAAGGTAGAAGTGAAGTCAGTTGATTCTTGCACAGGTCTTCACTAGACGGCATGTGGGGACCAGCTCAGCTGTCTTCATCAGTCTTTCACCATCCAACCCAGAGTCCATATTGTGGGTAACAAACACCTTATCAGGAAACATGACGGGAGTCAGAGCTGTGCTGAGATGCCAGAGGCAATGACCTTTAAATTCTTGCACTTGGAACATGCCATGATTAAATGACCTTAAGACCCAGAAAGTTTGCCAGCTGTAATCAGTAGCAATAGTCAAGATGATAACTTGTGTGTATGTTATGTTTCCACCTGAGATTGCCGTGTATTTGACCTGTTATTGCCTGACTTTTGTCAGTGGACCCATCTGCAGGTCAGGAAGCTGAGATGCTTGCTCTGGACCTGGGCCAGTGTTTCCTAGCTATGGGACAGAGGTCAAGTCCAGTAGACAAGGTCATTTCTCTTTGATGGCTAAGGCTGGCTTAGAGATTTGTAAGTACTGTCAGCTGCTAGTTTCCCAGTACAACTAGTAGAGGATGCAGAGAAGTCAGGGGAACCATCTGTGTCCTTTGGAAGCTCTGGGTTGACCTGGCCACTGTGACTGTAGTCGAACATTCTGGTATCTTCCCCGGCTTCTTGCCTTGAGGACAGGCCTGAGGAGTTGTCTAGGATGCTACTTGAACGGTAGCAATGATGTCAGACTGCATGGGCAATGCGTGTTTCACGGGTGGTGTGACTTTTGTGTAATATGGTACCTGTCACTTTACTTCCCAAGTTGCTGGGCTCTGGATACGTCAGGCTGTTTCTTCTCCCTGGACAAGTCCTGGTCTTCTCCTGCCTCAGGGAGTTTGTTCTTACAACTTTTTCTGTCTAGAACCTTTCTCTTCTCCACCCCATTCTTTTTTTGGGGGGTGGGTAGGGTGGGGGAGGTTTTGAGGTAGGGTCTCACTCTAGCCCAGGCTGATCTCAAACTCACAGTGATCCTCCTATCTCTGCCTCCCGAGTGCTGGGATTGAAGGTGTGTGCCACTGTTGCAGTCAGCTTTCTAGTTGCTGCGCAGAAAGAACCCAAATAAAAGCGGCTTATGGAGGAATGGGTTTATTAGGCTTACAAACTGGAGGGGAGACTCCATCCTGACAGGGAAAACGATGGCATGAGCAGAGGGCTGGACATCACCTCTGCCACAGCACTGCAAACAGCGGCAGGAAGGTGTGCCAAATACTGGCAAGGGGAAGCTGGCTTATAACCCCCATAAGCCCGCCCCCAACAACACAGCTTCATTGAGGTTGTAAAACCCAAACTGCCATCAGCTGAGGATCGATCTATCAGAACACATTCATTTGTTTGTGGGGGACACCTGGATCAAACCATGACAGCCACCATGTCTGGCTCTATTCTTTTTTGTTTGGTGTGCATGCACACACACGTGTTTGTCCATATGGTATGTGTTATAGTCAACTTTCTCACTGCTGTACAGAAAAAACCCGACCAAAAGCAGCTTGTGGAAGGAATGGGTTTATTTTAGCTTAAGGACTCGAGGGGAAGCTCCATGATGGCAGGAAAAATGACGGCATGAGCAGAGGGTGGACATCACCTCTGTCACAACACTGCAAACAGCAGCAGGATGGTGTGCCAAAAACTGGCCTGGGGAATCCAGCTATAACTCCCATAAGCCTGTCTCCAACAACACACCTCCAACAAGGTTCCCAAAACTTCCATCAGCTGGCGATCAAACATTCAGAACACATCAAGTTTATGGGGGACACCTGAGTCCAACCACCACAGTATATGCGTGGACATGTGTGCGCAGGTGTGTATGTCTCGTGTGCACACATGTGAAGGTCAGAGGAGAACATTGAGTGTCTTCTCTCGTTCCTCCACCTTGGTTTCTTTCCTATTTTAACTTTTTTTTAAATATATATTTATTGTCCATAATGAGTTACATTATTTAGTGGGCAAACCATGCGTTGTTATCCCGAATTCCCCAATTCCCCCCCTCCCCATCCCTGATCAGTTGTATATCCTCCTCCGTGGGCTGTCTGTATTAGTCCTTGTGGCAAGGGATCCTGTATATCTTAGTACTCATCCCGGTCTTCCTGGC
>PVHP010026131.1:0-24966 GCA_004024765.1 Zapus hudsonius
TCTAGTCCAGGCTGACCTGGAATTCACTATGGAGTCTCAGGGTGGCCTTGAACTCACGGCAATCCTCCTACCTCTGCCTCCCGAGTGCTGGGATTAAAGGCGTGCGCCACCACGCCAGGCTTCAAATAATATTCTTAGAGGCATCTATGGCATCAAGAATCTTGTTCTTAAAGAGATCACCACAATTGCCTTTAAGATTTATTTGTGGGGCTCGGAGATGGCTCAGAGGTTAAAGGCACTTGCTTGCAAAGCCTGCCCACCCAAGTTCAATTTCCTCACATTTATATAAAGCCACACACAAAAGTGGTACAAGTGTCTGGCATTCATTTGCAGCAGCAAGAGACCTGGCATGCTCATATACACACACACGAAAATAAAATTTTTAAAAAGGAGAAAATATTTATAATATCTGTCTCATTATACATGAAATGTAATAACATATGTATGTTGGGCTTGTTGTCTTATCTCTACTGATGGGTGCAAGAGAAGACTTCAAATGAGGCTGGGAAGATTACTCAGTGGATAAAGCACTTTCATGAAAGCATAAGTTTGATCCCCAGCACCCATGAAAAATCCAAGAATGATGGTTTGGGCCTGTAATCCCTGTGATAGAGTGGCTGAGACAGGAGGATCCCTGGGGTCCACTGGCTAGCTAATCTGGTCAAATCAGCAAGCTCTGGGTTTAGGGAGAGACCTTGTGATGGTTAAATTCTGTTGTCAACTTGACCTGTTTGGTCATCTGGAGTGGGTCTCTGAGGTTGTTTATAGGAAGGCAGCCCCTCAGAAGGGAGCAGGATGTAAAGAGGCAAACATCCCTTCCTGGGAGGGCAGGGCAGGAAGGAAATTCCAGAGACTCAAGGAGTAAACAAGTCTTAGAAAGAGCTGCAAGACCCTGCCCTTAGGCTATATAAAGGGGAAGGAATTCTCTCTCTTCTCCCTGCCTGTTTTGCTGGTGTGTATATGGTGCTGGTGATGCTTTTTCTTTCTCTGCTTGGACCTCTGAAAGGGGGCCAGCCTCTTTGACCATTCTGGAACTTCCCCTGGATCTGTAGCTTCAGTAAATCCCTTCCTCCCATAACTGTGCCTGGTTTAGAGATCATTCCAGCAGTGTGTGACTCACTATGACAGATCTTGTTTCAAAAAAAAAATAAGGTAGAGAAATAAAGTGAAGGCACTTGTAGTCAACCTCTGGTCTCCATATGCACACATATGTGCACATGAATCCCCACACATGAATGCACATGCACACATAGCTGCACACTATACTCAAATATATGTATGCAAAAAAAAAAAAACATGGGTCTGGAGAGATGCTCAGTGGTTAGGATGCTTGCCTGCAGTGCCTAATAGCCTGAATTTGATTTCCCAGTACTTACATAAAGTCAGATGCACATGTATCTGGAGTCATTTAAAACATAAAGTTTACTTTTTTTAAAGGAGGTCTTAAAAGCACTTGTTGAAGGGCTGGGTGTGTAGGGCAGTGGTAGATCAACTGTCTACCATGTACCATGTGCTGAGGCCCTGGGTTCCATTTTCAGCACTGTAAACCAAACCAAACAAAAACTTGTTAGGTAAATACATGGGTGGACAAAAGGCCCAGCTTCATTTAGGATCAATGTTGACTGACATGGCTTGGGCTTCAGGAGTTCTCTATGACTGAGCTCCAAGGCACAGTAAAGGTCAGCAAAAACCAAAGAGCATAAGATGCCAAGCAGGGAATTATAATGTCATAGAAGTAGTAAAATTGACCAAGAGAATATGGCTCCTCCAACAGGAGTCAAACTTGATGATGGTGAAAGCTCATAATCCACCACTCATGAAGCAGAGAGGGGAGGAGGGAAAGTTCCAAGTCAGCCTGGGTTATAGAGCTAGACCCCCCAAACAAGGGCTAGTCTGGGAAGATGGCTGGGCGGATAAAGGTGCTTGCTTACAAATCTTGCCAGCCTGAGTTCAGTTCCCCAACCACCCACATAAAGCCTGATGAGCATTCACTTGCAGCCGAAAGAGACCCTGGCATGTGTGTGTGCACACACATAGAAATTAATTTTTTTCTTTTTTTTTTCTTTTTACAAAGCAGAATCTCATTCTAGCAAGGCTGATCTGGAATTTACTCTGTAGCTCAAACCTGGCCTTAAACTCACAGCAGTCCTCCTACCTCACTCTCCCAAAAGTGGGGTCTAAAGGTGTGCAACACCATGACAGGCAAATTAATCTTGCAAAAGGCCCAAGAGCTGGGGGTGTTGCTCAGTGGTAGAGCCCCTGTCTAAAATCCAAGGAGGGCTGGGGGCGTGGCTCAGGGCTAGAGCTCCTGCCTAGAATCCACAGTGAGGGTATGGTGTGGCTCAGGTGTAGAGCACACCGTGAGTGGCTGGGTATGTGGCTCAGGGGGAGAAGACTGGCCTAGCATGGGAAGGCACTAGTTTTCATCCAAGCACCCCTTCCCTCCAAATATTCTTTGGAAATAGTGGTTTTCTGTGGAGCATGAAACAGGGTTCAAGCCCTTGTCTTTCCCTGGTTTTGAAATGGAAAGTGGCCTGTCAGATACTGCCCCACTCTGTTCTCTTCTTGTCTTATAAATTCTTCCTGTGCCTCTTGCTGGTCTCCACCCCCCTCCCTGTGCTGCTCCTTTCCCATCTTCTCTCATCATGTCTTGAGGACTCTGCATCAATATGCTCAATGCTCAGCATGCTGGCTGCCTCCACCCTAGCCCACAAGACCTTGGGCCTTGTTTGGACAGTTACAATCGCTTCCTTCCTGGTAGTCCCATGTCCACTTTCCCTGGCAGCTACAGGGTTAGTTTGTTTTTTTAAATTTTTTTAATTTTTTAATTTTTTAATTTTTTAAAATTTTTTGAGGCAGGGTCTCACTCTAGTTCTGGCTGACCAGGAACTCACTCTGTAGTCCCAGGATGGCCTTGATCCTCCTACCTCTGCCTCCAGAGTGCTGGGATTAAAGGTGTGTGTCACCATGCCTGGCTTCTTTTCTTATACTTTGAAATTTTATTTATTTATATGTATGTATGTATGTATGTATGTATGTATGTATGTATGTATGTATGTATGTATGTATTGGGGGAAGATGTGCACCAGGGTCTCTTACTGGTACAAATGAATACCACATGCATGCTTCACTTTGAGTCCGGCTTTACATGGATGTTGGGGGAATTAAAACCCTGCCTAGCTCTTTGCAAGCAAGAGCCTTTGTTTGCTGTCTTCCCAGTTCCTTTTCTTTGAGATGGGTTCTCACATAGCTCAGGCTGACCTCAAACTATGGAGCTGAGGATGACGTTGAACTATTGATCCTCCTGCCTCTCTTCCAGAGTACTGTGATGACACTGGTTTATGTGGTGCTGGGGATGGATTCAGGGCTTCCTTTATCCTAGGCAAGCACATAACCCTGAGCTGCATCCCTAGCCCAGGCAGCTCTGTAAATTTCTTGATGGCATAGTTATATAATATGCATGTTTCTTTACTTGTTACATGTTTATTGCGTCTCTAGTATAACACGCACACACAAGACTAAAGCTCACAAAATATTCACAATTGTGTCTCAGCTTTTACAACAGAGCCTAACTCTAGGCAATCAATCAGAGATTGTTGAGTCATCAAAAGAATGAGCGAATGAATGAGTGACTATATGTATCATTGCTTCTATCTCCTTCCAAGAGGGTGATCTGGATATAAATACATCCTAAGCAGGGGGTGGGCTCTGGAGAAGGAGTTGCAAATGCAAAGACCCTGAGGTGAGAATGAACTTGATGTGTGAACCAGAGGAGGGAAGGACATGAATTTGTACATGAATTTGTACAGGGAGCTGCATCCAGGGCTTCATGGGCCATAGATAGTTGATACATTTTATAACCAGGAGCCCCAAGACCCCAGGGGTCCAGTCTCTACTGGCTGATACAGAATGAAAACCTATTGTAGTTTGAATGCGAAGTGCCCCCCCACAGGTTCATATGTTTGAACGCTTGGTCCTCAGCTGCTGGCACTGATTTGGAAAGGTTGTGGAACCTTTAGAAGGGAGAGAGCCTTGCTGGAGGAGGTAGGTCACTTGGCGTGGGTCTTGAGATTTCATAACCTGATCCCACTTCCTGTCTACTGTCTGCTTTCTGACTGTACAAACACAACCAGCACCTGCTGCCATGTCTTCTCCACCATGATGGATGACTATATTCTCCCAAACTGTAAGCTGAAATAAATCCCTACTCCTTAAGTTGCTCCTTATCAGGTCACAGCAACACAGAAATTAACTAACACAGGGCCCAATTCAGTTAGGTGGGAAGATGAAATTGGAACAGAATCAAGGTGATTAAATGCTACAGGGCTAAAGAGTGAGGGGATGGCTTACTGGGGAAACTGCTTGCCTCAAAAGCACAAGGACCTGAGTTTGAATCCCCAGCATGCATTAAAAAAAAAAAAAAAGCCGGGTGGAGTGGTGAGCGCTTGTGATCCCAGCGCTGGGGAGGTGGGGCTTGCTGGCTAGCAGTCCAGCCTAATTGGGGAGCTCTGGTCTAGTGAGGGGTCTTGTCTCAAAAAGAGTACGGTGCCTGAGGACCAACAAACAGGGGTTGTCTTCTGGTCTCCACATACACACACATACATGTGCATATGTCCCTACAGAGAGAGAGAGAGAGAGAGAGAGAGAGAGAGAGAGAGAGAGAGAGAGAGAGAGAAGCCATGCCCTTCCATGTATAATTTTCTGAATTCACTTGTGTCCTCTGCCTATGTCCACAAACCAAACATTCCTTTTTGTACTTTTTCTTTTTTAAAAAAATATTTTATTTATGAGAGAGAGAGAGAGAGAGAGAGAGAGAGAGAGAGAGAGAGAGAGAGAGAGATTGGGCCTCCGCCACTGTAAATGAACTCCAGACACATGCGCCCTCTTGTGTATCTGGCTTTACATGGGCACTAGGGAATTGAACTCAGGTCCTTCTGCATTGCAGGCAAATGCCTTAACCGCTAAGCCATGTCTTCAGCCCTTGTACTTTTTCTTGTTTGTTTGTTTTTTTTTTTGACACACTGTCTCAGGTAGCCCAGGCTAGCCTAGACCTTGGTATATGGTTGAGGATGGACTTGATCCTCCTGTCTCTGCCTACTGAGTACTGAGATGATAGGTGTGTGTCGCCATGCCTAGCTCCCCCTGGACATGACCACACTAGTCTCAGTAGGGAATGACATCTGTATACATTCTGTCATATGCCCTCTTAAGTCTTCCCAGCTAACTAATTAGCATTTTGGTCAGTTCCAGAACATTCTTGCAGAATTTGTGCTTTACTAATAAGCCTGGTGTCCCGCTGAGGGTATATGCTCCTTACAAGGGCTAATGGAGCTAGCCTGGACCAGCAGAAGTGGGGATTACTGAAATAGACAGACCCACGTCCAGGAAGGAGCACTTCCTCTTCCTTCTGTCTACACCTGGCCGAAGCAGACATCTAGCTGCAGAACTAAGTCACACGTCACAACAGGTTATTTTTTTTTGGGGGGGGTTGGTTTTTCGAGGTAGGGTCTCACTCTAGCCCAGGCTGACCTGGAATTCACTGTGTAGTCTCAGGGTGGCCTTGAACTCACGGTTATCCTCCTACCTCTGCCTCCCGAGTGCTGGGATTAAAGGCATGCAATACCACACCCAGCACAACAGGTTTTATTTTAACTTTTAAATTTTTATTGTTTTTCTTGTGGTGTCTGTACGTGTTCTTGCTCATACATGTATGTACATGCACATGCTAATGGAGACCAGAGGCTGATGTCAGGTGTCTTCCTCTGCCACTCCCTACCTACTGAGGGCCACTGCTTTGGCTGTGGCGGTACTGAAGGTCCTATCACTATGAGAGCCACATCTCCAGATGTCACTGTCTCAAAAACAGAGGTAAAATCCTATTGAGCATTGGGGTACACATTTATAATCCCAGCAGGACTGCAAATTCAAGGCCAGCCTGAGCTGCATTGGGAGACCATGTCTCAAAAATGCAAAAACAAAACTGGAGCTCTACCCGCTTTTTATTTTTTTAGTTTTTCAAGGGACGGTCTCCATCTAGCCCAGGCTGCTGCTCTGGAACTCACTCTGTATGTAGTCCAGGCTAGCCAAAACTCATGGCAATCCTCCTACCTCAGCCTCCTGAGTGCTGAGATGACAGGTGTGAGCCACCACATCCAGCTTCGAGTTCCACCTCTGGATGTACTGCTTGCATCTCCATCTTTTATGACTTTCCGTCCCTGGTTGACATCTGGAAATGGCCTAGAACTCACAGCGATCCTCTCAAGTGCTGAGATTAAAGGCGTGCACCAACACATCCAGCTAAGCTCTACCCTCTTTTCTTAAAAAATATTTTATTCATTTATTTATATGAGAGAGAGAGAGAGAGAGAGAGAGAGAGAGAGAGAGAATGAGTGCATCAGGGCTTCCAGCCACTGCAAACAAACTCCAGACACGTGCACCACCACCATGTGCATCTGACTTTACGTGGGTACTGGGGAATCGTACTCCAGACCTTATGCTTTTGGAGGCAAATGCCTTAACCACTAAGCCATGTCTCCAGCCCCAGCTCTACTCTCCTGGCCCACAATGTTGGAGGATCTGATGGAGATTTGATTCATTTTTTTGGTTCCCCTCACTGAATCTCCTGGAAAACATAGAATACATGTATCATGTCTCTGCCATCCCTGCAGTGGACTTTGCCAAGACATACCCTGCCAAGCTCTTGAAAAGATGTTCTATTTGCAAGTACAAGAATTCACAGTAAGGCACATAGTGCCACCACGAGAGACCCTCGCACACTGTGTGCATCTTGAGACCCTCACACACACACTGGCTGTGTGTATCCTGAGAGAGACCCTCGCACACTGTGTGCATCCTGAGGCATTGTCTGCATGTCACGTTGCAACTCAACACACTCAGACACACCTGGCAATGCTCAGCCATCCCACAGGAGAGACATACTGTGACACACTTCAACAAGTCCCATCAGCTCACCATGCTGGTGGCATTGGAGTCCCCTCTGCACAAAGGTGCATGCCTGCCAGGAGACATGCTCAAACAAGCCCTGACACCCAGGGGCAGGCTCCTGCAGACCTGCATGTGCCCAAGGGTCTCCAGCTTCTGCCCGAGTCTGCCCAGCCTGGCCACCTTGCCCTTCTGGATGAATTGATGGGGCATCTGGGAGCAGACTGTGATAAATTAAACATCCAGACGGGCTGAGCTCCACTCTGCCTGCCGCTCATTGGCTGGTTCCCTCCCAGGAGGCTGCAGGACTGCAGGGTGGGGGAGAGGGCAAGCGAAGTGGCTCGCTTAATTAATTACTCCTAATTGAGATATCTTTGCAAATATCCTTTTATTGAAGGACACAGTTCCATACGTTTCCTGGGAATATGTCGCTTCTGTTTGTCTCAAGCCCTGGAGTATGGCAGAAATGACAAGAAAAGAAAGAAGGCTGTGGCTTGCACCTCAGTTGTGCTTCTGATAATGACAGTGGTGCCGAGGGGCAGGTGGGGACAGGGAAGACATAAGCACAGAGATAGAGACATTGTTCATTCTAGAATGGCAGTGGGGAAGTGGGGACAAGGAAGACAGGAAAACAGAGCTGGCTCTGCCATATTGAGAGAGACACAGGCAGGGAAAACTCCAAAACAGGGAGGACCAGAAGTAGGGACAGATGGATTCATAGGCTGGGCAGACAAATGTCCCTCTGCCTTTTCCTGCCTGGCTTGCCTGGCCGCCCCATCTCCTGGGCACATGCTACCCCATGCGCCACCCCACCCCCAAAACAGCAGCACAATCTCGCCTGATTCTCTTTGGCCCTCACCCCCCTCCACCATCCTGCCCGCAATCATCTCCCTTGTTCAAAATGAGCTTTGGTGGCTGGAGCCAGACAGCTGTTCCATCTTGGAGTCAGTGCAGAGTGGCATTGGGAAGAGAGGGGATGGGGGTGGAGAGAAGGTTGGGTGCCCACCTCCAGCTTCTATCAGAGAGGTTTGAGATACCCCAGACCCTCTCTGCTTCTCCTCCCTCTCATACAATTCTTCCTAGCACACAACTCAGGTCTGGGCTCCAAAGGTCTTTGAAGTGTGAGGATTCTAATCTGTTCTCTACACCCACTTCTTCCACCCCATCAAGGTCCTATGGTCATAGGGAGAGAGAATCCCAGACATAGAGAGACAGCCACGAAAGAGACACAGAGACAGAGATATCCAATAGCAATGAAAGATGATAGAGACACGTGGAGACAAAAACGACAGGGACACATGAGTATGATGGAACACATTTAGAAAACAACACGAATAGACACTAAAACACCCTGGCAGTCACCCACAGGAACCCAACAGCCATTCACAGAGCGTCTAGTTATGATGCACAGTTAAGATGGGGAGAAACATGGGCTGGGGAGATGGCTCACAGTGCATAAAGCACTTGCCACACAAGCATGAGATGCCCAGAACCCACCTAAAACCAGATGCTACAGCACCAGTGCTTGTAACCCCAGCATGCCTAGGGGGAGAAGGGAGGCAGAGACAGGACAATCACCTGAAGCTGGTGGGTCAGCTAGCAGGAGAGCAACAGAGATAAGAGGCCCTGCCTCACACACAATGAAAGGAGAACCAACACCCAAAGCTGTCCTTTAACCTCAACACACAATCCATGATGTGTGCTGAGAGAGTTAATGGAAACAGGCAGACCCAACTCCTACTGGGAAGCTGAGGCAGGAGAATCACTTCAGCCTAAAAATTCAGGGCCAGGCTGGGGAACATAAAGACCCTTGGGGGAGGGAGGGAGGGAGGGAGGGAGAGAGAGAGAGAAAGAGAGAGAGAGAGAGAACCTACTAGCGAGACAGAAATGGAGGAATGGAGGCGTAAACAGTTTCAAAGTAGAGCGATATCTGCAGAGAAAGACAGACAGAACGGAGGCAAGCTGAAGGCAGGTCCATCCCATCATCCATGCCTGTCTCCTTCCAGCCTGACCTCCAGTGGCAGCTCCTCCTTCACACTCACACACAAGCCAACTCAACTCATATCAAACTTGCAGAAGGCCTTGGCTTCCCACACAGAGCTACTCTTCTTTGCCCAGCCAGGTGCCTGATAAGAAGAGACAGCTTCTTTCCTTCTTTCCATCCTTCCTTCCCCCTCCCTTCCTTCTCTACCCCTCTCCTTCCCTCCCTTTCCCCCATCTTTTTAAAAATTATATTTTTATTTATTCATTTGGGAGAAAGAGTGAGACTGAGATACAGACAGAGGCAGAGAAAGAAAGCATGGGGGTGCCAGAGCCTCTGGCCACTACAGATAAACTCCAGATGCATGTGCCATTTTGAGATTCTGGCTTTAAGTGTGTATTGGAGAATGGAACCCAGGCTGGCAAGCTTTGAAACCAAGTGTCTTTATTCACTGAGCTATCTCCCCAGCCCGTTTTTCTTTTGTTTGTTTGTTTTGTTTTTAATTTTTATTTTATTTATGAGAGAGATATGAGAGAGAGATGGAGGGAGGGAGGGAGAGAGAGAGAGAGAATGGGTGCACCAGTGCCCCCAGCCATTGCAAATGATCTCCAGACACATGTGCCACCTTGTGCTTCTGGCTTTACGTGGGTACTGGAGAATTGAACTCGGGTCCTTTCTGCTTTGCAGACAAAGCCTTGACCGCTAAGCCATCTCTTAAGCCCTTTTTTAAAAAAAAATTTATTTATTTTGTTTTTGAGACAGGTCTCATGTAGCCTTAAACTCTCTATGTATATGTAACAAAGGTTGGCCTTGAACTTTTTTGAGAGGGCTCATTCTAGCCCAGACTGACCTATACACTAGGTCTCAGGGTAGCCTTGAATCCATGGCGATCCTCCTATCTTTGCCTCCCAAATGCTGGGATTAAAGGCTGCACCACAACATCCCCAAGCTGGCCTTGAACTCTTCATCCTCCTATGTCCACCTCTTTAGTATTGGGAACCACCACAGATGTGAACCACCACATGGCAAAAGAGGCAGTTGCTCACTAGGTGGCTTAGCCTGGCTTTGAACTTGTGATTATCTGACTCCTAAGTGTTGTTATGACAGGCTGTACCTATGCATAGCAAAATGGGCTTTCTAACAATTGAATATGTAGAAAAGCAGAATGTGGAGCTGGGGAGATGGTTCAGTGGGTAAAGTACTTGCTGAGCAAGCATGAGGACCCAGCACCCATATATCAGTGAAGTATGGTGATGCACACCTATAACACACACACACACACACACACACACACACACACACACACACACACACACTAGCTCCAGGCTTCTGGTCGAGATATTCAAGATGTAATCCAAGTGCCTAGTGCCCTAAGACCTCACAGACACTCAGGATGTGTCCACCCCATCCCATAGCCTTGGTGCCCACACCGTTGCTGTCACTCCCTTTCTTCTGAGCCTCCCTTCTTGCTGTTCCTTGAGTTGGTTGAATTGGTTGATCTCCCCTGAACTTTAAGACTCCATTCACGGCCGGGGAGACGGCTCAACAGTTGGAGGTGCTTGCTTGCAAAGCCTACTGGCCTGGATTCAATTCCCTAGCACCCACATAAAACCAGGTGCAAAAGGTGGTGCATGTATCTGGTATGTGTTTGCAGGAGACCCTGGTGCACATACACAATGAACATGCATTTCCTTATTGTGTGTGTATAGGTGTGTAGCATGTATGTACATGTGGTATGTATGCATGTGTGGTATGTATGAAAGTTTGAATGTGGCCAGAGGTTGATGTCCAGGGTCTTCCTCAATTGCTCTCAACCTTATCTATTGAGACAGAGTCTCTCACTGAACTTGGAACTCACTGATTCAGCTAGACTGGCTGGCCAGCCAGCTCCAGGGATCCTCCTGTCTCTATCTCCCAGCACTGGGATTACAGGTGCACACTCTCATGTCTGGCTTTTACAGGGCTGCTGCAGATTTGAACTCAGGTAAGCACATGGCAAACACTTTATTTACCGAGCCATATCTTCAGCCCCAAGGACAGTTTTGTATTTTGTGGTCACTGTCCTGTGCCTGGTGTGTACAAGGTGCTGTGTGTGTGTGTGTGTGTGTGTGTGTTGCAGTTCTGGGGATGGAAACCAGTGTCTTGTACCTTCTACCATTGAGCTACACCCTCAACCCAGTATTTTTTTATTTTTTATTATTTTTAAAAAATATTTTATTTATTCATTTTCAAGCAGAGAGATACAGGAGATAGATGATGAGAGAGAGAGAGAGAGAGAAAGAGAGAGCACTAAGGCCACCACCTTGTGGCTCTGGCCTATGTGGGTCCTGGGGAATTGAACCGGGGGCCTCAGGCACTGAAGGCAAGTGCCTTAACTGCTGAGCCATATCTCCAGCCCTATTTTTTTTAAATACATAACTGGAGACTCTTTCTATGTGAGTCCTCATTCAAGCTGAGGAAGAGGAACTGGCAGGGTTGGACTTCATCTGGTCACTCCTCCCTGGGGCTCCAATCATGTGGCCAAGTGAGACTTCCTCTAACCAGTGTACTGTGATTAAAGGCAGAGCCTTAGCCACTGGCGGGGTTGCTGTGTCATCTCTTCCCTGCCTTCCACAGTGTCACACGAGAGTTCCCTCATAGTGGATCCCAGGTCACAGCCCACCCAGTATGGATACACAAAAATGGATACATCTCAGAAGCAAGAAATAAACCTGATCTGCAGTAAACGGCTGAGAGTTGAGGGTGTTTGTTACCATGACATCATGTGACTTCTTGGGATTTTCCACCCTGACTCCTCAATAAAACTATCATAAAAGCTGTGGGGCAGCTTGCAGAGATTGCTAAGTGGGTAAAGCTCTTGCCCGTGAGCATGAGGACGAGAGTTCGGATCCCCAGCACCCATGTAAATTCCAGGTGGGCATGGCAGGTGCCTGTCATCACAGCACACTGGAGGTAGGGGCAAAGGATCTCTAGGGCAAGTTGACTAGCTAGACCAGCTGAATCAGCAAGCTCTGGAGTCAAGTGAGAGAGCCTGCCTCAGAAATAAGACGAAGTGATCAAGGAAGATGCATGATGTCAACCTCTGGTCTCCACACACCCATGTGTACCCCCCCACACACACACAAAGAAAAGCCATGGATCCTGAGCAGTGGTTCAGTATTCAGCCTTCTGCTAGTTACTGCTCGGATCCTCCCCTTTCTTCTTGGGAGCAAAAGGACCCTCCCCACATAGAAACCCTCCTCTACACCCCCTTCTGTTTCTTCAGCCCTAAGGAGGCAGGGATGGAGTAGAGCAGAGCATATAAGATGAAGGGAGCTCACTTCAGACCCTGGCGTGATGGTGACCAGTGGCAATGGGAATGCCAACCTTTAACATGGCTGATTTAGGATCCCAATGTGAGAAGCCATTCTGCCCAAGGCTCCCACACCACAGCCATGGTTTATAGCTGGGAGCTGGACAAAGGGAATAGTGGAGGCAGCTTCCTCACTCCTTCCCAGAGATAGTCTGTGTGCATAAGAATGCTGGGTGGCTTCTCTGGGTGAAGGATGGGGGCCCAGAGAGAAGTCTGTCCCAGGGTCTGGGCTCACTGCACTGCACCATTGAGGTTCTTTATTAAGCAAATGCCAGCAGCTAACCTGAGTCACAGTTTGGGGAGTTTCCATTGCTTGGGCTTTGGCACCCCTCAGACTCTCCAAGGCTGATGCTCTAACCCCTCTTTGTTGAGCCCCTACTCTGTATCTGGTCACTTCCACTTGTTTTCCCAATCCTTAGGATGGATAGATGGAAAGATGGAAGGATGGGTGAATAGATAGAATATAGAGTACACACACATATGGAGGCTGGGGAGATGGCTCAGTGGAGAAAGTACTTCCCACACAAGCATGAGGACCTGAGTTCAGATCCCCAGCACCCATGTGAAAGCCAAGCATGGTGGAGCATGCCTGTAATCCTAGTGCTGGAAGACAGAGACAGAAGGATCTCAGGGGGCTTGCTGGCTAGCTAGTCTAGCTGAATTGGTGAACTCCAGGTTTGGTTTCATAAAAGTGAAATGGAGAGTAATAGAGGGAGACACCAAGTGTTAATCTCTGGCCTCCACATGCACACATGAATACACGTGACAAAAAAGAGAAAAGGAATTGTCAGGTGGGTAGATGGGTGGATGGAGGGATGGAGAAAGAGAGAGAGAAGAGTGATAGGTGAGATAGATGGAAGGAAGGGAGGACAGGTGAATGGATGGATAGGGATTTGGACAACAGTTCCCTGTGACACACAACAGTTCTGTGAAGTAGGAATTACCATTCTCATTTTATAGATGAACTTTATTTAGATGCTTGAAAAGCATTTAGTCCAGAGGCTGGAGAGATGGCTAGATGGGTAAGAGAGCTTCCTGTACAAGCATGAGACCAGAAGAGTTCAATTGATTCCCCAGTGACCACTTGAACAGCTGGACATGGGCACAGACAGCTGTAACTGTGGGGGACAGAGTCCAGAGAATCACTGGGTCTTGTAAATATGGCAAGCCCCAGGAATCAGTGAGAGACTCCATCTCAAGGAAACATGTAGCTGGGTGATGGAGGTGTTGGGTGAATGTGGGGCAGCATCAAATATTCTCTTCAGGTGTCTTTCTGCATGCACACACACCTCCAGATAGCACACACATACCACATCACACATTCATACAAAAGCCCTACTATGGCCTTGGCTATGTTGGAGATCACGACAGCCCACCCCTTCCTGAACACCCACTGAGTGCCCAAGCATGTGTTTTATTTAAAGGAAGAACCTAAGAACTCTAGTGAGGAATGACATAATTGCAGACCCAGCCTAGGCAAATATTTCATGTGAGCCTACTATGTCAGGCCAAAGGGCTCAGTAATGAAGGAAACACACACATCCTCATACACTTTTTTGCATGTGTGTGTGTGTGCATGTTCATAGTGTGTATACACGGACATGTGGAAGCCAGAGGTCAAGGTCAGATGTCTCTCTTAATCACTACTCTTTATTCTTTGAGATAGGGTTTTTGTTGAACCTAGAGCTCACTGTCTCAGCTAGACTAACTAGCCAGTGAGCCCCAGGGATCCTTCCATCTCCACCTTCCCAGAGCTAGGATTTAGGCACATTTACTCACCGAGCTATCTCTCTAGACCCCTTATAGATTTTTGGTAGTTGTTTTTGTGGTGATGGGGATCAAACCCAGGGTTACCCACACTAGGCGCGTACTCTACTGAGCTATAACCCAAGACCCTTCATGGATCCTAGAGTCTAATGGAGACTGAATTCTCCCTCACTAATAAGAAACTGGAGTTTAGAGAAATTAAATAATTTCCCCAAGGCCACATAGCTTCAGGGCCAGAATTCCAACCCAAATATATCTGACTCAAAATCCTACCACTAACAGAGCATCTGTTCTAACAGGCACTGGGCTGGGAGCTTCAAATGCATACGTGCTTGGCATAGAGGAGGTACTTGGTATTGTTGTTAAATAAACAAAATGGATGGATGGAGATAGTGTTGGGAGGATGAGTGCATGGAAGGTAGATAAGCAATGGTTGCATAATTGATAATGGATGAAAAGAGAGATTGGTGAATGCATGAATGTGTATAAAATGATGGATCCACATCAGGACACAGGATGGAAGGATGGATGGATGGAAAGGTGGGT
Organism: Zapus hudsonius; assembly: GCA_004024765.1. NCBI lineage: Eukaryota > Metazoa > Chordata > Mammalia > Rodentia > Dipodidae > Zapus > Zapus hudsonius. The sequence goes on from PVHP010026131.1 coordinate 14,589, forward strand.
GTAAATATGGTTGAATGGATAGGTGGGTGGATGGTGGGGGAGGAATAGAAAGACAGAAGGTAAGATAAAAGGACAAGTGTAGAGATGGATGGATGAAATGAAGGAAGATGAAAGGAAGGAAGAACATATGGCTGGCTGGCTGGAGGGAAGGGTGGGTAGAAGGAAAGACAGATGGAAGAAAGGATAGAGGATAAATGGATGGATGGAAGGTTGGATGGATGTAAAGAAGAAAGAAAAGACAAATGGAGATCTGAACAGTAGGTCTCTGTTGCCTGAGTTCTGTTTATAGATGAGGAGCTATAGCTCAGAGATACAGCAACCAGCCCAGTCACAGAGCAACTTGGGGAAAAAAATCTACATTCTTATATAGATGTAGCATACTCTCATGACTTTTAAAAAACATATTTATTTATTTATTTGTGTGTGTGTGTGAGAGAGAGAGAGAGAGAGAGAGAGAGAGAGAGAGAGAGAGAGAGAGAGAGAGGAAATGAGTCAAGCCATGGCCTCCTGCCATTACAAATGAACTCTAGATGCATGCACCACTTTGTACATCTGGCTTTATGTTGGTACTGCAGAATTGAACCCAGACCATCAGGCTTTGCAAGTAAGCACCTTTAACCACTGAGCCATCTCCCAGCCCACTTTTTTTTTTTTTTGAGACAGGGTGTCACACTGTAGCCATGACAGGCTTGGGATTCATGGTTATTCTCCTGCCTTTTGGCTTCCCAAAAGCCTGTGCTGGGATTACAGGTGGGTACCACCACATCCAAGATCCTTTCTTGCGCACCCTCAGGTCAGAGCTGCCTCCCAGGCACCACCCTAACACCTTTAGCATCTCATACCCGAGTCTTTTTGACAAGGCACGGTAAGACTGAGAGGTGAGGCTGGTTCAGAATGATAGAGCCACTCCCTTTCAGCAGGTGATTTTATGGGACTATTAGATCAAGGTACTGTGAGTTATGAAGAGACAAGGGCAGACCAGGCATGTCGAGGCACACACCCATACACACTAACAGAAAACATAAGGCATGAGTGCTGGGGAGATGGTTCAGTGGTTGCAGGTGTTTGCCTGATGCAAAGTAGCATGTGGATCCATGATCCCAACGTCTTAGGGGAATGGGAGGCAGAGCCCAGAAAAAAGGGAAGCTCCAGGGCCAGGTGGCAAAACAAGAGACCCTATTTCAGAAAGGACCCTGAGGTTGTCTCTGACTTTCACATGCACACCGAGAGGCCCACCCACACATTAGAAAAACAATGCACATAGCCCAGTGTGGTGGTGGCTCACACCTTTTATCCCAGCACTTGGGAGGCCAATATTGGAGGATCATTGTGACTTCGAGGCCAGCCTGAGACTACATAGTGAATTCCAGGTCAGCCTGGACTAAAGTAAGACCCTACCTCAAGGGGGAAAATGTACAAAGAAGCCCCCAAATGCATACTATACAAGCAAGCACATTCATAAAGTCATATTTGCATATATGCATATACTTAAAGGCATACAAAAATGCTTGCACACCCATTTGCGCGCATATAAAAATTCCATACACACTATGCACACATTTCCCATAAACTTGTATTTAAACACACCTGTACATAACACACACACACTCATTTACACAGACTTTCACTTTTGGATGGGGGAGTTGTTGAATCTTATGATTTCAACAACACGATCTCTGTCTTCCCCTCTGATGGGAACAATATACCCATGTATACAAACCTGTATGTGCACACATGCCAAATCACAGTTGGCATGCAGGCTGCACATGCAGTCCGACGCTTCACACCCAGTCACTTGGAGGCACACCCACAGCAAGCAGGCTGGGATGTGTCCTTCCACTCAGGAGAAAACAAGTGACCCTTCCGTCACCAATGCGCTGAACTTTCTCTTCACACCCACCAAAACCACATACACAGACACACATCAGGGTACACCCACACAATATGACTTGATGGTAGAGATACACAAAAAGACATCGTGTCACACATTGACTAAGTCTGAGCATACGCTGGTGCCAGGCCCAATACAACCTCTAGCCAGGGGCCAGTCGAAGCCTGGCACAGTGGCCCTGTCTCCACTTCCCCCAAACCCTACTTGCCTTGACAGCCTCTTTCTTCCCAGTGAGGAAGGGGAGAGAAGGAAGGGTTGTGATGGTTATTGGAGACTTCACAGGAGATGGGGATGTGGAGAAGTTGGGACAACATGGCATGGGAAGAGGGGATCAGAAAGATGGTCTTGGGGAGTCCTCCAAAAAGAATCAAGACTGGAGGAGATCCCAGAGGGAAAAGGGGGGCAGGAAAAAGCTGATGGGACTTTAGAATGGAAGATTCCTGTCCCTTCTCTTTGGGACAACAGGACTGCCAAGATTACCCCTAATGAGTGAGTACCTACATCCTGGGAGCTCCCTAGTGAGGGGGGGGGGATGAAATGGACAGAGGGGTGGGAGTCAGAGCGCTGGCAGGCAGTCTCAGCTACTGCCCCAGCCCCACCTATCTCCAGAGGTGAGTGAGTTAGGGGGCTGTTCTTAGCACTTTGGCAGATGAAGGGAGAGTGAGGCTGAGAGAAAGAGCCAGGGGAAAAGAGACCCAAAGCCAGAGTGCGACAGACAGAAATAGAGATCCAGAGAGGCAAAACAGAGGGGGTGGGGGGGAGACTACTCAGTAACACTGGGACACAAGCAGACAGAGTCCCTGAAACTGGGGACACTCAGAGACTCCCCAAAATGCCCCCAGCCACCCCAAGCAGCAGATCCTCCAGGGAACCCTCTCAGCCCCCCCAATCTCCCAGCTGCACCCCACTCTGCGCTGGATAGGGTGAAATTCTGCAGCCCTGGCCACCTCCACCCCAGGCTGGTGCCAGTTTAGTACCTCGGTGGCACTCCTGTCCCCTCACAGATGCTGCCCATCAAAGGCCATGATCAAAACCAGAGTGTCACTGGGCTTCAAGGGGCCGCTTGGGGGGTCCCTCTTCCTCTGCGTGCAGCCCTAGACCCACTTGAGACCACATCCCCAGGGAGGACACCCCTTCATTCCTGATGCCCGCCACTTTGAGGGGTACAACTTTGGAGATACAGGGGTACCGCTGAGGGCTGCGGAGGTAGCTGCGGGTACCACACCCCCTCCCCTCCCACCCGGAGCACCCCCCCCCCCAGCGTGACAATCACTCACGATTTTCTCTGAGGAGCCCGCGCGGGACACGGTGCTGTTGAGCCCCACGAGCGAGGGCAGAGTCTGCGACATCCAGTTGGTGACCATGGCCATGGTGCTCAGCACGGCCCCGATCTTAAGGAGAGGCACCGACATCTTCGCGCCCCGGGCTCATGCGTGCATGCCCTGTCACCATCCAGGCAGGTGCGCGGTCCCTGGGCTCCCGATATGTCACCCACCCACTCCACCCGGGACCTGGGGGGGGGAGAGGACTGGAGCGAGAAGTGCTCCGGGGCTGGGATGGGGGACACGCAGGGACGCGGGCTGCGGCTCGGCGCCCGGCGGGCTCGGCTTATAAGGCTCGCTCGGCCGCCCCCTCCCGCGCCTGGGCGCCGGGCACTTCCAGCCACCGTGACGTCACAGCGCCGGCCCCAGAGCCTGCGGGGGGCGGGGGCCCCCATCTGAACCCACTTTTTCTCCTCTGGTAATGGGAGGCCACCCCCCTCCAGTGACATCCCACCCCGCCCCCGCCGCCGCGGCATCCCCGGCCCCGCCCCCAGCGGTGTCCCCTTCACCACACCCCACCTCAGTGGCATTCCCCGGGCCACCTGAGAGCACCCCGAAACCCCTTTAATTAAACGGGGGACACCCCACTCCATCTCCCCCATCCAAGGCCGGCCGGCGGTGGGAGTCCCAAGTCCCCACCCACCTGCTACAGTGGGGACCCACAGCCTGGGAGAGCCAGCGAAAGCCGGTGCCCAGGGGGGCGTGGGGAGCGCACGACGCTCCTGAACATCAGGGCGCATGGATTGCTTTTCGGGGGTCCCGAGACTACTGTAAGGGATCCCCCGGTGTTCTCCCGATCAAGGAAGCCCGGAGCGGATGGTCTCCAGCCAGCCCGCAGACGCGATCGCTTGGATGGAGGTGAGGGGGACGCGGGCCACTTGGGCAGCCCGGAGGGTTTCCTACGCCTCCAAAGGTGGCGGGGTCACCCGGGATCGCGGGGCCCAGGCGGCCTTTTGCAGCAAGTCCCACCCGAGGTGCCCCTCGGAACTTGAACTTGGGCGGGGGCGGGGCACTGGTGCTTGGGACCCCGCCCCCGTCGCCATCGGCTCCGGGGCTGTCCCTGGGGCGCGCAGGAGGGTTGCGCAGTGCTCGCACCCACCCACCCACTCACTCCTGCGGCGGGGGCAGGGAGGCGGAGGGCGGCGGGGGGCCGAGCGTTCGCCCCACGGGTCTAATCCCTCCGTTTTGCCCGCGCTCGCCCCCTCCCGGCGTCCCCGCGTCACCTCGCGCCGCCGCCGCCGCCGCCGCCGCCGCCCGGGGCCCGCGGCCGCCGCCGTCTGGAGGCGGCGATGACTCAGGCCTTTCCCGCCCGCCGAGGGAGGAAGACTTCGGGGCGCAGAGGCCGGCTCTGAACTGTCTTCGTTGGAAAGCGGGTTCTGCCCCCAGGTCACCCTCCAGCAAGGACCGCTCCCGCGTGCCTCGGTTTCCTCCTCTGCGAAGCGGTTCTGCACGCTTGCTGGATCCAGTGCTCCGGGTTGGGTGCCTGAAGACTTACTGAGCAACTACTGAATCCCAGACACAACCGCACACAAAACCGCGTGGCTGCGGAAGCCGAGCCCTGCAGAGGCAGACAGGCAGGAGAGAGGAAGAGCCAGGGATGTAGATCAGGGGCAGGGTGCTTGCCTAGCATGACTGAGGCCCTGGCTTCCATTCTCGGGAACACTACCAAAAATAAAGTGACAAGAAACAGAGAAGGAAAAAAATGTCAATAGTGTGTCAGGAGGAAGGGGACTAGAGACTAAGGGAGGGATACATTTTAAATGGGGTGATAGAGGAAGAGAATGGTTAAGCCTGACCAGAAGAAGGCGAGAAGAGGAACCGTCTAGATATTTGGGGAATGCATTTTAAGCAAACTAAACGGGAACAGCGAGTGCAAAGGCCCTGGGGCAGAGACTGCTTGGAACAGGAGCCATTCTCTCCCCTCAAAACCATGGCACTTGCTGTTCCTCCTACCGGACACCATTTTCCCCAAGGCCTATGTGGTTCATTCCTCCACCTCATTCGTGTCTCCATCATTGTGTGGGTAAGCATCATGCCATGCCTTCTCCAAAAACTACAACTCCCAGGGTCCTTTGCACACTGGCTTCCTGTTAGGCACATCCTTTGGGAAGGACTGAAATGAGGTTGAAGAGTAGAAAGAGGGGGAGCAGCCAGGGTATCCCTCTGCTTGGGTGGAGGGTGTTTTCTGACTGGGTACGCCTCTTCTCACATGAGCAATCCCTTGTCATCACACCAGCCCTGAGCTGTGTCCTTCCAATGGCTTTCTGAGGGGTTCTCTGATCGTCCCATCTGACTCTTCATTCAAAGGTCCTCTCGAAAACACCCAACCCTAACCCATAACCCACCCCCAAACCTAACTCTCAACTCTAATTCTAATGCTAAAATAACCCTAACTCTAAACCTACCCCTACCCCTAACGATAATATAACACTAATCCTAAACCTAACACTAATTCTACCCCTCTTACTCTAAACCCTAATCCTAACCCTAATATCACATTAGCCATAATCCCTAATCCGTAACCCTGGAAAAAAATAAAATAAATAAAAATAAAATAAATACCCTCTCACTGAAACACCTGAAGTTGTTTATTCCTTGACTGGATCTGGAGTGATAGTTAGGCTATAGCTTTTTTTTTTTTAAGGTTTAGAGAGACTTTATTAGATTAAGAGAAGTAAGAGCCGAGAGCTCCTTCCATGTGGAAGGCAGGAGGCAGAGAGCACATATGGGAATAGGGGTTCCCCCATCTAAGCTCAGCAGTCTGAGATGAGGGGTGCTTACCAGAGCAGGGACCTGGGAGTTCAGGAGAGGTGAAAAGCCAAAAAGAGCAGGCTATTGTTTTTGTGTTCTTTTGTTTGCATGTATGTATGTGTATAGTATGTGCATTGTGTGTATGGTATACTATGTGGTGTATACACAAGTGTGAGCATATGGTATGTGCCCTGTATGTACAAAGGACACAGGAGAGTGTCGGTGTCCTCTGCTATCACTCATCAGCGTGTTTCCTTGAGGTGGAGTCTCAAGGCTGATCAGCAAGCCCCAGTGAGGCTCCACTCCCTACAGCACTGGGTTACAGGTATGTGTGGCCATGCCCAGCTGCTTACGTGGGTGTTGGGGAATCAAACTGAGGGCAAATCAGGCCCCTCATGCTTGTGAGAAGCATGCTCTTACCCACTGAGCCATCTCCACAGTCGTGTGTGTGTGTGTATGTGTGTGTCTGTCTGTCTGTCTGTCTGTCTGTTTGTCTATTTGTCTTTTAAAGACAGGGTCTCACTGTAGCCCAGGCTGACCTCTCCTGCTTCAGCATCCTAAGTGCTGGGGTTACAGGTTTGAGCCACCATGCCCAACTTTCTGTTTGTTTTTAGTTGAGTTTTCTGTGCTGGGGATGGAACCCAGAGCATGCCAGACAAGCTCTCTACCACTGAGTGATACCCTCGGATCCACTATGGCAGCAGGACCATATTCCCAGAACTAACTTCCCTGACCAGTCCATCTGCAGCTGGAGCCCTTACCACTCCCTGCCTTTACCTTGTCTTGTTATTGTTTTAACAACATTATCATGTGCTTTTAATTTGTTCATGGTCCATTTCCTCCCCTAGACAGTCGGCACCATGTCTGTGTTGTTCCTGTCTACATACTCAGAGCCTGGGACAGTGCTGGTGCCCAATGAGCAATTCCTTGCTTCTTCTTTTTCCTTCTGGTGTACATGTGTAGTGTGTGAGCACACATGTAGTGTGTGTACATGTAGATGTGCATGCTCCGTGTGCCCTCGTGCAGAGCCAGAAGATGCCAGAAGTCCTCTGTTGCTCTTCTGCCTTCTTCTCTGAGACACACTCTCTCACTGAACCTGGGGCTCACTGCTTTTTTGCTTAGGCTAGCTGACCAGTGAGTCCCAGGGATCCTTCTGTCTCGACCTCCTGAGTCCTGGAGTTCCAGGCATGTGTGGTCATACCTGGCCTAACTGGGTGCTGAGGATAGAACTCAGGTCCTCAGGTTTATGTGGCAAACATTCATCCACTGAGCCATCTCCGAGATTCACACAGCTCCTTATTATGCTTATTATTACTGTGCTGGGAATGGAACCCAAGGCTCTGTGCATGCTAGGCAAGCACTCTACCACCACAAGTCCAAAGAAATTCTTTATTTGCTTGCTTTTTCTGAGGTGGGGTCTCATGTAGCCCAGGCTGACTTTGAACTTTGTAGCCGAGGATGACCTTAAACTCCTATCCTTCTAGCTCTATTTTCTAAGTGCCAAGATGACAGGCATGTACCACTAGCAATAAATTGCCTTTTTTGAGGCAAGGTCTCACTTCAGGCTGACCTGGAACTCACTCTGTAGCCCAGGCTGGCCTTCAAACTCACCATGATCCTCCTGCCTCAGTCTCCCAGATGCTAAGAATAAAGACATGTACCACCTTGCCCAGTCTAGAAATTGTTCTTTACAAATTATTTGTGTCTGTCACACAAAGCATTTCTGTATCCCACATCTCCACCTGAAGTTCTGACCCCTACAACCATGCACCTGCTTCTTAGATTTGTTTCCTAGGACCAATAACACATGACACCCTGGGATGTGACTCGGTTGGTAGAGTGCTAACTCAGCACTCATGGACCCTGGGCTCTAGCCCCAGCACCATACAAACCAGATGTGCTGGTACATGCCTATAATCCCAGGACTTGGGGGCAGAGGTAGGAGGATGACCAACCGGAGCCACATGAGACCCTTCTAAGAAAGTATTGGTAAGAATGTGGGAAACGGATACCACTCACATGGCTACCAGGAACAGAAAGTGTTGCCACCATTTTAAGAAAAAAAAAGATCAATTTCTGGAAAAATTAAGCAGAGACCGACCTCATTCTATCTCCCCAGGAGAAATCAATGCATTCATCCACAGAAAGGCATGTACGTGAATGTTCACAGTCTGCCACCACCTGATGAAGCTCAAACAAATGGGGGGACGTCCACAGCGTGGAAGGCTTTCAGCTATAAACAAGGAAGGAACTACTGGTATCCGATACCAGGCCTGGATCTCCTCAGAAATATTTTGCTAAGTAAAAGAAGCCAGACAGAAAAGGCCACATATTTTATGATTCCATTTATACAATGTGTCCAGAAAAAAGCAAATCAATAGAGATGCAGAGTAGATTAGTGAATGCCTGGAAGTGACAGCGGGCTTCGGGGAGGAGTGAAGAAGTGGGGGAGTCATCGGGGGTGGTGGACTGGAGGGTCCTGCTTGCATAACCCCTAAAAGTGACTGAATTGCACACTCAAGCAGGTGAAGTTTAGAGTGTATAAACTGCACCTCATGAATCGGTTTGGTTTTGTTTGCTTCCCTGTTTTGTGTGTTTTTCTTTTGTCGTTGTTCAAGGCTAGCCTTGAACTCACCAAAATGACCAAGGATAACATTGAACTCCTGATCCTCTTGTCTACACCTCCTGAGTGCTGGGATTACAGGTATGTGCCTGGTATATGAGGTGCTGGGTTTCGAACCCAGGACTTCATGCATGGGAGGCATGTGTTCTGCCCAATGAGCCACATTCAAAGCCCCACATGGGCTTTTCACACAGACCTCATGAAGTCTGTTCCGAGGTCTCTGTGCTGTTTTGTGCGTTCTCCTATTGCCTGAGCATGGAGGAAATTGGGGGAAACTGGGCTTCCACCTTGGTGCTGATGAGGTGTCAATGGTTGGCTCTGTAAATGTGGGAGCTGCATCTTCCACAGCCAGGTGCGATGTCTCCCAGCATTTGGGATGTGGATTTGAGCAGGAGGATCAGGAGTTCAAGGTCATTCTCAGCTAATAGCGAGTTTGAGGACAGCCTGGGCTACATGAGACCCTGTCTCAAAAAAAGCAACAGAAAATCAGCCTAAAACCAAACAAAGTGACATCTACAGGCTCTCTATGCACACACATCCAGTTATAACTAGGACTGTCTACCTTGGCCAAGGCCCACCACAGTCCCCTCTGAAATCAGCACCCAGACTCAGCCAACTACAGATCAAACATATTTTGTATGTGGGTGCATGTGTGCGTTGTTCAGGGGACAGTTTCAAGTGTTGTACCTCAGGTGCCATCGACTTCTGTTTTGTGTGTGTATCCACATGTGTGTGGCTGTGTCCAGGTATGTGCGCATCCATGTGGAAGCCAGAGGATGACATCAGGGCCTCATTTACTGAGACAAGGTCTCTCACAGAACTTGCCAATTTGGCTAGTCAGCTTGTCCCAGAGATCTCCTGTCTCCATCTCCCAACTGCATGGACATTTATGTGGGTGCTGGGGGTCCAAACTTTTAGACTCACATTTTTTTTCTATCCACAGAGGCATCACCCCAGCTATCATCCATCTTTTTTGAGACAAGCTCTCATTGTCTCAGAACTCACCACAGAGGATAGACTGGTCAGTCAGAGAGCAAGGGGTCTGCCTGTCTCTACCTCCCCAGTTCTGGAATTATAAGCCTTGTCATCACACCTGGATTTCAAAAATGTGTATTTGTGTGTGGTACATGCATGTGTTTGTATGTCTGTGCACATGTGTGTGGAGGCCAGAGGTCAATGTCTGGGGGTCTTCCTCAATTACTTTCCGCTTTATTTTTTTGAGACAGGTTCTTTCACTGAACTTGAGCTCACTGATTTGGCTATAGAGCTAGTCAGCAAGCCCCAGGGATTCCCTGCCTCAGCTCCCTAGTGCTGGGATTCCAAGAATGTGCCACCACCCTAGTATTTTTACATGGGTTCTGGGGATTGAACTCAGGTCCTCTTGTTTGTATAGGGAGCACTTTACCCATTGAGCCATCTCCCCAGCTAAAACATATTTTAATAGAAATTTAAATCTGCAACGAACATGTACAGACTTCTTTTCTGGTCCTTGGTCCCTAAGCAACCCAGCACAACAGTTATTTACACAGCACTGACATCAAATCAGGGATTCTACAACATCCAGAGATGACTTGATGTCTGCAGATCCTATGCAAGCACAGTGCTATTTTATAGAAGGGACTTTTGTTGGCAGATTTCAGTAGCCGTGGAAGGTCTTGGAACCCATGCCCTGCAGATGTCATATGAACACAGCCATCTCCCCAGGGAAATCACACTCACATTTGTGTGGAGACAGGATTAAAGTCAGATAAACTGCAGGGTGGAATGAGGTCTCAGTTGGGGTGGGAAGAG
>PVHP010026132.1:0-24887 GCA_004024765.1 Zapus hudsonius
CTGGAGTTCCGTGGGCTGTAGCTGTGGAGCCTTGCAGACGAGGTGACGCTGGAGACGTGGAGAAGTGTGGCGGTGTGTGCTGTGCTCACCATGCTCAATGGAGGCAGGAAACTGAAGGAATTGCCTTTTCATGGACTGGAACAATTCCAAACACGTGCATGCGTGTTAATACTTTACAGCATTCCAGTTGTCTTTGAAGATTCAAAATACTCCATTCTAGCTAGATATTTTAATTTGGACAAACATGACCCTAAAAATGGATTGAGAGTATTTCTTTGGCTGGTGAAGTGGCACATACCCATAGTCTACTACTTGCAGAGCTGAGTCAGGATGGGTGCAAGTTTGAAGCCAGCCTGGGCCACTCTGACAGTCTCAAACTGTAGGAAGGGGGCTGGAGGGATGGCTAGCAGTTAAGTGAGCTTCCTGTGCAAGCCTGAGGCCCTGGGGCCTGAGACTGCCCAGAACCCCATAAACAGCTGGGCGTGGCCCCGGTCCTGCAGGGGAGCAGAGGCCGAGAATCATCAGAGCCCTGAAAGCTCCTGAATCAGTGAAGACTCAAAACAAGACTGTGTAGAAGAGCAATGGAGCAGGGCACCTGACATTCTGCTCTGGCCACTGCTGGCCAGCGCCCCTCTGCCCCAGTGCCCCCTCAGGCAAGCACATGGGACAACAGACAACTCTACACATACACACACACACACACACACACACACACACACACACAGAGTCTCTGAGCTTGAGACAAATAGATGATTGCTTCATTAAAATTTTTTAAAATGTATTTATTTGAGAGACAGAGGGGGCCAGACAGAGGGCCTCCCCTGCAGACAACTCCAGACACATGCGCCACCTTGTGCATCTGGCTTTATGTGGCTACTGGGGAATCAAACCTTGGTCCTTAGGCTTTGCAGGCAAGTGCCTTAACTGCTGAGCCATCTCTCCAGCCCTTGCTTCAGTTTTATGTTATGAAATAGCTTAAATTGTGACAACTGTGGGTCTTGACTGGTGTTGAACAACCTGCATAATAAACTGTCTGTTGCTGCATCTTTTAGGTACAACAAAAGGGAAATCCAGAAATGAAAGACAGTTGAGAAGAAAGGTAAATGGTTGACTTCTCTGCATTCTGTCTCAGCAGTTTCTGAGGCTGTGAAGTCAGGTGGAGTGAGCCTGCTGTGGATAGTCTTCTACCTTGTGGGGGTGCTTACACACAAAGAAGAGCATACTCCTAGGAAACCCAGTGCAGACTGGTCTTGATAACAGCCTACAGCAGTAGGTGCTAGTGTCAGCGGTCCCCTCGGCTTTTCCAGCGGTCCTGGCTGTGAGCTCGTGGTGACCAGGAGTGCCTAGTTGGAGGTTAGATAGCCATGTTACTGCCGAGTCTTCAAGGGATAGACAAGTACCACCTTGATTTCCTAGTGTTTAGAGGGGCTCTGCTGGCCGGTGACACCAGGAACCCTACTTTTATGTGCTGCCCTCCCCTCATGCGTCTTACCTTTAAATATGTAATTGAGCTGTAAAGTGACTTTTCTCTGGGCCTAGGATAGGACGTGTATTTATTTAATCCTTTTAGCCTTGACACTTCCTTCCACATCCCTGTGCTGTACCTCCCTTATTTCCAAGGTTTGTTCTGTGTTGTTTTTAGGCAGGGTCTCCTATAGCCCAGGCTTGCCTCTGATTTGCTGTCCTCCTGCTGCCGGGCAGGCTGGGCACACACTCCCCCAGCCCAGCTGCCTGCTAGGCCTTTTCCATGTTCTTCATGTGCTCATGTACTGATTTCCACCAAAGAAGGTTTAAAGGCTATTCCAAATGTGCTGTTAAAACTTCGTAAACAGAATATTGTTAAAAATGCCAAAAGTCTAATTAAATAAAAAGCATTTTTATTAAGGAAACTTGAAGCAACAGTGCAGAGATGTTCAGATGAGGCTTTTATTTGAACAGCAGCAGACTAGCTGGCAATCAGATTTTATATAGTTTGTGGTTCTTCTTGAATGTCTGAATCAGATCTTTTGCCCCCAAATTAAAGACTGTTCTATCTTAAAAGATTTTTAAAGGATTTTGTGTTTCCCAGGCACTACCTCCTAGGACTGAGAAAATGGCCGTTGACCAGGACTGGGCCAGTGTTTACCCTGTCGCAGCACCATTTAAACCCTCGGTGGTACCTCTTCCTCTCCGCATGGGCTATCCTGTAAAGAAGGGCGTGCCCCTGGCGAAGGAGGGAAATCTAGAGCTTTTAAAGGTGAGTTGCTGGTCCCTGGGCTCAGGCTGACCCTCCCCAGGGAGGGAGCAGCGCGGGAGGGAGCGGTCACATCCATTCAGGCAGGTGGGTGTGGTTTTGGATGCTGTGGTAAAGAAGACCGCAGGAGTCCTAGGAGTTTAATAATGTAGCATCTGTCTGTCCATCTGTCCATCCTGTGCTTCCCTGTGGCCTTCCTAGTGCAGCTTTCTCTGATATCTTTCAGTGGATATCAACTAAGGAAAGTGAAATCACCCCAGTGAGAATTGGAAGGGACTTTCGCTTTCACTTCATCAGTTGTGGTTTTTGGAGTCCAGGTCTTGCTACGGGCCAGGCTGTCTTTCATTGTCCATGCTCCTACCTCAGCCTCCCAGTGCTAGGACCGCAGGTGGCTGATGCACAGCTTTGTGAGGGCAGTGCACCTGCACGTCTGCAGACTGGTGGTCTGTGTGTTGAATGCAGCTGTCACTAAGGTTCCTCATCCTAGGTTCTGGGCATGAATCTGAGGATTGGCCTCTAGTGCTGACATCTCGGGTGCAAACCGGCCCTCTGGAGAACCAGCATTTACTGCGTGCTTTACTGGGCCTGTGTTTTGTGACAAAATTACCTTTTTCATATTTTTATAACATAGCTGGGTGTGGTGGCACATGCTTGCACTCCCAGCTAAGGTCAGTTAAGCCCATGAACTTGAGACCATTCTGGACAGTGAAACAGGACAGACTCTAGCTCAGAGAGAGAAAGAGAGAGGGGGGGGAAGAGGAGGGGGAGGAAGAGAGCACATTGGTTCTAATTTGTCCTTTAAAACCTCTTTTAGATTCCCAATTTTCTACATTTGACACCTGTAGCAATTAAAAGGCACTGTGAAGCTCTTAAAGGTACGTTTTCATATGTGAACTTTATATTGACTTTGAACATAAGAATCTTAGGTGGGGAGACGGCTCCATGGTTAAAGGCACTGATTGCCTGCTAGTCTGGGTTCAATTCCCAACAACCACAGAGCCCAGCATCTGTTTTACTTTGCAGATGGGGATTCATTTGGAACACAGAGACTTTGGTGTGCCCACACGCACACGTATGAGACAGTGAGAGAGAGAGAGAGAGAGAGAGAATCGACCCCATCAAGCTTGGGTCTCGTGAGAGTCGGCTTTGTATTCAGAGTCATAGTCATTTTTGTTTCCTGTATTTTGTTTTGTGAGGCAGGGTCTCACTCTTGCCTAGGCTGGCCTCAAACTCAGCAATCCTTCTACCCCAGCCTCTCAAGGGCTGGGATTAAGGTGTGAGCCACCACACTCAGCTCAGTGTTTCTTTTGTAATTTTATTATTTATTTATTTTTTTGAGTTGATCTTGCTTGCCAGGAACCTAGGTCTGCTTGGACATTCCTGGTAGTTCAGGCTAGCCTTGCGCTCATGACCCTCCTGCCTCAGCCTCAAGGTGCTGGCGTTACAGGCACATACCACAGTGCTCAGCTCTCTCCTTTATAAACAGAAATTTGAAAGTGGTTTTAGAATTTTTGCTGACTACACTAACAGCATTGTCAAAAATAAATAGAAAGCAAATCCAGGCAGACATGGTGTGCATGTCTCTGGTCCCAGTGCTCAGGAGGATTCAGAGTTGGAGGCCGACCTGGGCTGTGTAACAAGACAGACTAAGACAAAAACCAGAAAATAGGTGAGGGCTGGAGAGATGGCTTAGCAGTTTAGGTGTTTGCCTGCAAAGCAGAAGGACTGGAGTTTGATTCCCCAGTACCCACGTAAAGCCAGACACACATGAGGTGGCACATGTGTCTGGAGTTTGTTTGCAGTGAGTGTCTGGAGGCCCTAGCATGCCTATTCTCTCTCTCTGCTTCTTTCTCTATTTCACTTTCTCTCAAATAAATAAATTAAGATTTTAAACAAAAAGGAAACGGGTGAAGCTGTGATTGCCGGTGGAGGGTTCTCAGTTCCTTTGGCAGCACAGACAGAAGGTGCGTGTGCACACTGAGCAGTGCTGGGTTTTGCCGTGCCCGCTGGGGAGGGGCTGAGTGCAGAGCAGTGATTCGTGTGTGATGGGGTTCATCAAACAACCTCTGGCGAGAAGTCTGCTCTTTTTCCATCCCCAGCGACCCCCACCTCCTAAACTTCCGTAGCCTCCCACAAGAGTGACACCAGCTGGAGACATGTGGGGGACATTTCACATGCTAAATTGTCAGTGGGTAAAGGCATTATTTCATTGTATGTTTCTCTAGCTATGTACATATTTCAGTTTAATTTTGCTCTTATTTACATTGGGCTGTATATAGGATAAGCACCTTTGAAGTTCTGCACAGCTTTTGGCCAATCTGTGGTTGAACCCAGGAGTTAGTCTTCGGATGAAGCTCTGATGTATTCATGCTGACTTCAAGGAGTACTTGTGGAGACTTCTTGGGAAATAATGAAACCCAGAACATTTTCTAGGTACTTGGTCATGTTGGAAGGAGATCAGGATAATGAAGATAAGTAGGGAATCTGAGCTTTCAGGAGGCCTTCCATTCAAAATTGCAAGGAAGGGAGGGAGGGGCGTAAGTAGTCCTGAAGCACAGGAGTGGTGACCTCACCTTTAAACAAGGAAAGAGCAGTGTGCTCCCTGTCATGAGTGTGGCCCTGCTTGGTGAGAGGCTGGTTTTCTGTTCCTTTGGAACATCTGTTTCTGTATGTGCCTGGAGTCGGAGTGAAACTGGTCGACACCTTCTGGATTTGTGCGACTTACCACCCTTCTAGATTGTGCCTCCTTGGCACACACCACCTCTGAATCTTGTCAGAAGCCAGTGACTGTGCGATACCGTTCCATGCGTGCGCTTGTGCTCTAGCAGCTGACTGCCTTAGTGAGGTCCCCAGCCCCATTTGCAGAGACTTCCCGCCGTGCACACGGATGCGAAGGCTTCATCCTTCCTGCCAGCTTCGGCCTTGGACTGCGTCTTCAATAGCTGAAGCTTCTTGATGATTTCTTCTCAGTTTCGTTCAAAATAGGTCAGTTCAGATTTTATATCTGACTGGAAATGGAAAATGTGAAGCGCAGGGAAGTTTAGTAACTTCCAAAACGTTAATGATCAGTGGCAGAAATTCAGTTGAAGCCAAGGTCTTTTAAAGTCTACCTATCAGATGAGTAAAGAACTAATGGGGTCTATTATGTACTTTTCAGTTGGCTGTGTTTTTAGATGTGTAATTTAGGTAATTTAATGTAAAACTGTAATTATCGGGTGATTGAAATGACTTATTCACAGTTTAAAAGGAAAAAAAACGATTTCGTACAAAACCCGAAGCCTGTAATTCTGCACACTCGTCTCTCATGAAGGTCTTGGCAGCAGAGCCTGTAGCTGGAGGGCCGTGGCCAGCCCACGGTGGGGGCAGCCGTCCTTGCTCTGCTGCTTCTCGTGTCCGGATGGGATTTCCACCATGGTTCTTTCTCAAAGTACAGGGTAGTTTGCTTAGTTTTTGGCTTGTCGAGGTAGGGTCTCGCTCTAGCCCAGGCTGACCTAGAAGTCACTATGTAGTCTCAGGGTGGCTTTGAACTCACCACGAGGTGTGCCCCACACGCCTGGCTGTCGTTTGACTTTGTGAGATAGAGTTTCACACCATACCTCAGGGTGGCCTGGAACTCACTGTGTAGCCCTGGCTGGCCTTGAACTCTCAGCTTCCTGTTGCCTCAGACTCACAATATCAGAGAATTGTATAGCTCAGAGTGACAGTTGACTGCCTAAAGCTAAACACAGCGTGTCCTCCTGGATGGTTGTTCGCTCAGGGGGTGTTATGGGCAAAATGCCTTGCACTGTCCCTTACATGTCACACAGAAGATGGCCACCCGTGAGGCCAGCCACATTAGCCTGCGTCCTGTTCATGGGCCCTGTTTGACCCAAGAAACCAGGTACTGTCCATGTTCTTAGAGCGGGGTTACCTAAGGACTGAAGAGGGTCCTTCTAGCGTGAGAAGCCCTCTACCGCCTAACTTGATGGGAGCACTCATTGCGGAGGCCGGGAGCTGCCTCCCCAGCCCTCCCATTGGAGACCCAGTTTGTATCTCTGTGCTCTGGGAAAGAGAGCTGTGTTCACAGGTGCTCGGAACCCATGTGGGGACCCAGACCACTTACTGGGTTCTTTGCCAAAGAGGATGCAGTTGGGTTTCCATTGACCCTGTTGGCTAGATGCCGTCCCATGGAAGAGCTCCGGTTACTGTCAGGATGACCTGCTGAGCTGAGCCTTGGATGACTCACTTCTGGAAGATTGTGGGTGACAGCTCAGTTTCTTTAGCATTTTCCAGAGCTTCTAGTTCCTTCCACCGATCTGTAATGATGATGTCCACTTGGGCTCTGCACTGTTCACCCGGCTTCAGCCAGGCAGGAGGAGATCAAGCCAAGTGCCTTTGTTAATTTCAGTGCTGGGGATTGAGCCTCAGTCATGGTGAGCACATGCTCCCCCTGGAGCTGCACACAGCCCTGTGGTTCCCCTTTAGCTGAATTCACTGCTCCCCACCAACCCTGAAGCCTTGGGATCATTCCCCAAATCTAGTTTCCCAGTTAGGATGGGCCACGGAGGAAAAGGGGAGGGTGACGATGTGCATGTTGACGTGAAGAGAACGTGCGTCCTGAGTGACGGCAGCAATGGCGTTGTCTGGCAGTGCCCATCTGTGTGCCCTGACGAGATAATTCTTCCATTTCTCAGACTTCTGCACTGGGTGGCCAGCTGCCCTGGACAGTGAGGAGAAATGCGCGAAGCATTTTCCCATCGAGATCGACACTGCTGACTACGTCTCATCAGGACCATCGGTTCGAAACCCCAAAGCACGGGTTGTAACATTAAGGGTAAGAGGAAAATAGGAGCCATTACAGTGCTTGTTTACAGTGCATGTTGTGCATGGTCATAAACCTAGTATTACGAAAATGTACAGGCTTAAGTTACAGAACAGAATTGCCTATAATTCTGCCTTTTGGAAATACCCAGAGCTAACAGTCATAGTTCATTCTGTATGTGCACCTTTGTATGTTTAACGGGTGAGACTCTCCATGCTTCATCATCTGATCTTTTTATTCAGTAACAGTTAAACATTTGCTAAATTCATTTTATTTTCAATGGTCACATGATACTCAATGCAGCAGAGTGTGTGGTGTCTTTAATGTTGAGTAGGGGACCAGGTGGGACAGACAAGACGACCTGGGGCAGATGGACCTCCATGGAGAAGGCGTGGTGGGATTCCTGGCAGGAGCATGAGGCAACTTGCTCATGTCAGTAGATCCGGAAGCAGAGAACTTGGGTGGAAGTAGGGCCAGACTACCTTTCAAAACCAGCTCTCACAACAGCGCCAGCCGCTGGGGACCAAGTGCTCCAGCACATGATCATGCCTGGGCATCTCTGCCTCCCAGAGCCTCAGAGCCCAGAGCCCAGAGCTGTTCACATGCTGAGATTCAGAGATGTTTTATGCTTGTACCAGACTTTGTGTCTGTGAAAAGTGCCTTCTATTAATCTCATCTCATTCCTTTAAAATCCTGTGAGTTGTTTCCTGGGAACACTGAGTCTTGGGGACTAAAGTGATTTGTCTGAGGTCACATGGCAAGTGGCAAACCCAGAGGTCATTGTACATGTAACCCAGAGCTCTAACCACATCGAATTAGCATGTAGATGAGTGCCTATTTCACACATTTACACTTTTCTCACTGTGTTGGCATTGCAGCCTCTGTGGTGTGACGTAGCTGCCTTGGGACAGGGCTGATGCACATCACTATTGTAAACAACAGCTTCAAAAACTGCCAAGTCCCAGTGTTGGTCCAGGTCCTAGATGACCAGCATGCAGTGCCTTTGAGGGCCGGCAGGGGGCGTGGGTGGGCCTCACAACTGCTTCTGGAGTGCTGTTCAGTTTCTCACAGGTCCTCTGTAGTTCTTGACCATGTTAATGTCCATGTGAGTTTGAAACAGTTGTGATCACAATAACTTGAGCACTTCCATAACAAGCTGATAGTTACAAATGTTATTTTTAAAGTTACTGTGATTTCATCGAAGAATTTTCAAAGGAAAAAAAGTTCTACATTCTCATGATCCTAATATAAAAACTATTGGTTTTCCTGTATGCTGTCTCTGTACACATGCATATGTGCACATAGTTACAATAAGGTAGTTATTGTCATGTAAGTGGTTCATACTGTTAGTAATCTTTTATCAGAAAATGGATTACTTTGGGCTGGAGAGATGGCTCAGTGGTTAAGGCACTTGCCTCCAGTGCCTAAGGCCCTGGGTTCAATTCCCCAGGACCCACATAAGCCAGACTCACAAGGTGGTGGCCCTGGTGTTCTCTCTCTCTCTCTCTCTCTCTCTCTCTCTCTCTCTCTCTCTGTATCATTGCTTGAAAATGAATAAATATTTGAAAAAAATCCATTAAAAAAAAAAGAAAATGAATTACTTTGTATCAAGTGATACCTGGCTGTTGATGTATATTATTCCAGAGGACTGTGGTGATTCCCATTGTCAATACTTAATTGTATTCTTACTGCCTGAAGTTTTTTCTGCATGCATGTATACACACACACACACACACACATACACATACACGTATGTGTATATTATGTGTGATGTGTTTTAAAAGTGTTTTTATATTTACTTATTTTCCCTAGTTCAAATTAAAAATCAGCGCATAAAAAAATCTATCCTCCCCTTTTCTTTGTTGTGTTTTGAGACAGGATCTCATTCCATGACCCAGGCTGGTCTTGAATGAGGGATCCTCCTACCTTAGTCTCCCTAGTGCTGTGGCTCAGCTTCTTGTCACTTCAGTGACACTTGCTGATTCTTAATTCCTAGGCCAAGAGCCAAGTAGATATTGACTGCTTTTAGAGGCTGTAGTCAACTGGATACAGGCAGATGGACAGTCAGCCTGTTCCTCTTTGTGAGGCCTCAGCTTGTACTCAGGTTTCCAAGCAAATGAACCTGCGCTTGCTGTGCCCAGGATGTGGCCTCTGTTTGTCCCCTCAGGAGTCATACCAGGAGGAGAGTGGGTTTTTCTGCAAGTCCTTGGGTCATTGGACTGAGTAGCTCTGGTGAGACTGAATTAGTTCTGTAGAGAGCGGGTGGTTGTAAAGGCAAGCCTAAAGCTTGAGGTGCTCTCTGGTTTCCTCCTTGTGCCCACTCAGCCCATTCTTATGCCAGTGGCGTGCCTCTGAACCCCAGAACTGTGAGACAAATAGACCTGCTTCTTTACAAAGTTACCCAGATATAGGTGCTTCATTATAGTAATCCAAAAGTGTACAAGGCATTCTGTTATTTAACTGTATTATGTCATCTCTAGCTAATACTATAACTCATAATTCTCAACAAATTTAAAAATTGTTCATTTGGTCCAGCATTTTCCAAATTATGTCTTAAAGAAGATGAATTTATAACAAGTGAAATCTTAAATTTGAGTATCACTTTATAACATCCTTGCATCTGGAGATTTCAAAATGCTCCAATAAATAGTATTGTAAACTCCAACTCCGAGGTGGTGGTGGCACAAGCCTGTAACCCAAGCAGTTGGGAGGCTGAGGCAGAAGGATCATGAGTCCAAGTACAGTTTGGACTGCATAGTGGGCACCAGGCCAGCCTGGGCTACAATGTAGTAGGCATTCTCTCTGAAAGCAAAGAAAAAGAATCTACTTAAATTCAGCGGGTCCTACATGTATCTAACAGAAACAGCCTTTAGTCTGTTCTTCGGGGTGCTAGGCTCAGGCTAGGCAAGCATTCCACATTGACCTACATCCCCCAGTCTGGGCTGGCCTTACAGCTAAGTGGTAGAGGGCTTGCCTAGTGCATGCCAGCTCCCCAGGGGTGGGGGTCTTTCCAGCCCACAGGGCCAGTGTTAGCATCTGAAGAAAGTTGATCGGTTACTTGGTCCTTCCCTGATGTGTTCCAGCCTCCAGGAGATTTCAAAGGCAGAGGTCCCCGAGCCAGCCGCAGTGGTGAGCGGCAGGGCAGGTCTCAGGACTGGATGGTAGAGATTCCTTAGGTTGGTGCTGTTTCACTCCCTTATTTTCTTTCCAGCGCTGCCAACACTCTTGAATGTGTTAGTGCCTCCCAGCACCTTCCTCCCAGGAAAAGGCCCTGCCACCACCCAGAACTTCATGCTGTTTGGTCGCTTTACTTTTATTTCTTTTCATTTTTCCATAAGAAAGATGAGGCTTCGTAATGTGTGCTGCTAACTTTGTATAGAAAGGCATTTGGAAAGATTTTTGGTCATCTTAATGTTAATATAAATAACACAGCTGCTTTTTCATTCAGCAAGTTGTGTGATTTTTTTTTCACATGATTTTTTCTTGTGTTTTTCAGGTTAAACTTTCCAGCTTGAATTTAGATGATCATGCAAAGAAGAAACTCATTAAACTTGTGGGAGAAAGGTACTGCAAGGCCACGGATGTGCTGACCATCAGGACAGACAGGTAAAGGTCAGCTGAGCAGCCTGGTCATGTGCTTCTTCTTGCCCTCCGTCTGACAGTCTTTTCTTGAGAATTCCATTAAATACACGAGCTTTTTGTGACGTCACCTGCGGGTCAGAGACGTTGTCTCCTTTAGGTTTTCTGAGTCCTCCAGGCCACTTTTCTGAGTTTTTATGCACAGAGAGACATGTGCACCTACACTCAGGTGCTGTTAGGTTATGTCACATGTCACCCATTGGAAGACGTTAGGAGGCAGAAGTGGGGCTTCAGTGGTGCTCTTCTCCTCCACCTTGGCTTTGTATGGCTGCACGGGACGACATTCACACTACAGAGTGAGGCAGAGCCCGAGTGTCATTCAATTATACACTCGGCATTTATCAAGGCGCCTGTATAGATAAATAATTTCAGAGCCAGGTAGACTTTCTTGCTGCTGCTTTTTTTTTTTTTTTTTTTTTTTTTTTTTTTTTTTTTTTGAGGTAGGGTCTTACTTTAGCCCAGGCTGACCTGAAATTCACTTTGTAGTTTCAGGCCGGCCTCAAACTCACAGCAATCCTCCTACCTCTGCCTCCTAAATGCTGGGATTAAAGGAGTGTGCCATCACACCCAGCACGAGTAGACATTTTTAAAACACAGCATTATGCTTACTTACTTAAATAATTAGAGGACTTTCATGCATCATTGGAGTTGGCATTGTTTGAAATTGAGTGTTTGATAATGTCATATTAAAGGACTTTTAAATACACCATTGATGGTTTTTTTTTAATCTTTAAGGAGATTGGAAGCAGTTGTGCCTTTTCTGTATTTCTTTGTTTCCCATAAGGCTCAGCGTGCCACCTCACATATTAGGTGCTTTGCTCAGTGTTAGATCTCAGTTCCACCTTACCTGTCGTCGCAGTAGCCAGTGTAGCTGTTGGTGAAAGAGTAGGCATCTGTTTGTTTCCAATGCTTGTGCCGTCCAACAAAGATGGCAAAGGCAACTGGACCGGACAGTCATGCTGCTACATACAAATGACGTCACTAGTGCCGAGAGCAGAGATAGAGATAGCACCAGTACTTAATGCCCCCTCAGGTATCAAGCTACCCACGATTCTAAGAACAGGAGTTTCCTAAAGCTGAGAAAATTCCTGGAAATGTTACCCGCTCTCTTTAGCATGTGGGTTTTGTAAATGACTTGGGATTCTCAGTGTTTCCTCCCTGCTTCTTTTGAAGGTGCCCTTTGAGAAGGCAGAACTACGATTATGCAATGTACCTCCTCACAGTCTTGTACCATGAGTCCTGGGTAAGTGTGAGAGTTTGGGACTTTGTTAGCATGATGCACGTGGTGTCAGCCTGTCAACACATCTTCATGACAGACTCTCCAAATAAGCTTGTAGGAATGTCACAAGTAGCCTTTCCTGGTACCAAGGAAGATCCTGAACCAGTTTGCTCACCCCATCTGAGACTACTGAAGCATGTACTGAGTCCCCGTGAAACTCAGAATTTTTTCATGGCTTTTATTGGGAATTGTGGAATTTTTTAAAGTGAAAGTTCTCGGTTATGGAGCTGATGCTCTCTTGTCTATTTTGAGAATTTGTCATTTATCCTGTTTTCTCTAACTTTGTAGAGGGATGCTATAAATATTTTTGGTGAACACCTAACACTTGACTGTATTCTAGATCCAGCAGGGACAGCTAAGGAAAGTGCATTAACCAGACAGAGTGAAGAGTGGTTGAGTTTCTGAGCTGAGTTTAGAAGTGTGAGAATCCAGGACAGGCTTTCAGCCCCATGGATTTCACATCACTGTCACTGACCAGTGTATTGAGCTGATTCAAAGCTTCAGTGCTGGTTTTAAAATCAAAATAATTTTCAGTATGTATTCCAATTAAGAATTTGTATAGCTTCCATAACTCAGGAACATTACATATCAGTAACATTTGGAGGACTAGAGAGCTGTAACACAAGGGCTCACTCTTTACTTGTTCAGAGGACTTTATATGAAAGATTTGAGGTTTGGGGTTTGGTTTGGTTTGATTTTCGTGAGACAGTCTACCTCAGGTTGGCCTGGCTTCTGAGTGCTGGGATCTCGGTCTGTGCCACACACCAGCTCTGATGGTATGATGAGTGGTGCGTCAGGGCGGATGCAGCAGGGAAACGGGCTCGTCCCTGGAGGCAGTGGACCCCTTGATGCAAAATGTTCCAGGAGGGCCAGGCACAGTGGCGCAGGCCTTTAATCCTAGCACTTGAGAGGCAGAGGCAGGAGGATCGCTGTGAGTTCAAGGTCAGCCTGAGACTACAGAGTGAATTCCTGGTCAGCCTGAGCTAGAGCAAGGCCCTCCCTGGAAAAACAAGAAGAAGAAAAAGAAAAGCAAATGTTGCAGGTATCAGCCACTTAGTGATGATGTGGTAAGAGAAAAATACTTCTGGAATTTAGTATTTGCAAATTACGGCCTTTCAACCTTCTTCCAGCCGTAAGCTGCTGTGATTTGTGAATACATACAGCTATTTTCCAAACTGCTTAAGGTATTTTCGTTGATACTAAATAAAATAATAAAATAGCTTTAAAATTTGTTTATTGAAAGTATGTGTGGAGGTCGGACAACCTCGGGTGTCATTCCTTATTTCCACCTTGAGGTGGGGTCTCTTGTTTGCCACTGCTTGTCCAGGCTAGCTGGCCTGTGAGTTCCCGTTCCCGGGGTTATTCTCCTGCCTCCCTCCCACCTCACTGTCTGTGGCTCTGGGGATCTGAACTCAGGTCGTCATGTTTTCCTGGCAAACGCTTCATCCAAGAGCCATCTCCCAGGCCAGAAGCCTGTTTAATACAAAACACTAAGTGGCAAGTGGAGAACCAAACGTTAGTAAAAATCCACGAGCTCCTGTCTGCGCTGCCATCGTCCTCGGGAGCAGCACCCTGTGGCACTTCATCCTCTGGATTCAGCATGATTACATTAGGCGCTGCACTGTAATAATAGCTCCTGCTGAAGGAGTTCATAACAAACGAGAAAACCAACCAGTTTTGAGTCTTATTTTGCCAGCTGCCTATAAAATGAATTTGCCCCAAAGGAAATGGCAGGCATAAGTAAATTCTGTGAAAGTTGACTCACTGATTCTTTCTGTGGCTCCCTCCGTGTCATAGAATGTAGAAGCTTTATCCTGGATTTGTGCGGGAAGGGAGCCTTTGATCTCCCAGGCTAACCACTTTGATGCCGGGATAAGTAGCCACATAGAGCTGTGGTAAACAGAGACAATTACCGAATTCCTACATTAAAGCTGGTGCTCGGTCCTTCTCAGACTGGCTGTGAGGCCGAGCAAGTGTCCGAGCAGTTTGACTGAATTGAATTCTTTTTTCCTTTGCCAGCTTGGGATTCATGCTTAAAAAGGACCTGACCACCTGGCATTTAATCCAGAATTTAGAGAGCCCTTGCTTTATTTTTTAGAGGCTAGCTTATGAGCATTTAACTTATTTAACTCTGCGTGTGTCTCCTTTGGCTTCTTAACCTCTCGTTCAGGTTCCTTCTGATCAGCATTGAGAATCAGTGGTTGAGGGAGTGTCCATCTAGACTTTAGCACAAGGCTGCTCTCTTGTATGATACTCAAGCTTATCAGTCACAGACGTGTCCAGGCCGACTGCAGTTGGCTGAGGTGCACAGCGCAGCTTCAGGTGTCCGTCAGTCCCAGAACAGCTCTCTCCGCGCTGAGAAGGTGGTGAGAGCCAAGGTGGTTTGGACAGGAGTCATTCTCTATTTTTGAAGATGCTTCAGAGTGACATGGGTTTTCCTTTTAACACAGAGCGTTTTTGTGACCACCCATTTTTAGTTAGCACTGGTTCTGAAAATCAAAACTAAAGACCATTCAACTTCTGCCTGTTTTTAAATCGATATGACCTGGAGGAGAGGCGCTCGAGGTCGCAGGAAGGTATTAGCAGAGGAACTCAGACTTGAACTGTAGTGTTAGTTTCATATTCTTTCCGTTACTCTAGTTTTGTTCAGCTTTGACTTCCAGAACACTGAGTAATACAAGCTGAAATAAAACCTGTCTTCTAAAACTTAATAGTTAGCTAATTGAAAATTTGTCCATCTCCAGAGCCTGTAAGCTTCCCCTGAGCTTTTCACCCCAGGGTGCCTGTGCCCTGCCCTGACTGTGAGCCATTCATAACTGTTAACGTGGAGATTGCCAAGGTGACTCCAGTATCAGCTGAGGTGCAGGCAAGAGAAGGGGGGGATCTGTCTCACGCGGGAGTGTAGACCTGACGCACGGGCAGTGGGCAGCTATTCTAGACCTTTGAGAGAGGACCCTTTCCTCACGGAGTTCAGACAGCCTTCTCAAGACCGTCAAGGAAAGCCTGCCGGGGGCTGAGATCACAGGTCAGAGGTAGACTGTTTTCTTCTCTCTGATACCTGCTGCTGCTGCCACCTAGTCTTTGACCTGAATCACTGTACCAGCCTCCCGACTGGCTTACCTCCTCATTGAGGTCTCT
Organism: Zapus hudsonius; assembly: GCA_004024765.1. Classification (NCBI taxonomy): domain Eukaryota; kingdom Metazoa; phylum Chordata; class Mammalia; order Rodentia; family Dipodidae; genus Zapus; species Zapus hudsonius. The sequence continues at coordinate 15,091 of PVHP010026132.1, forward strand.
CTCGGTTTCCATGACCTTGGATCAGGTTCATGCCCTCACAGCGGTCAGCCGCAAGGAAGTGAGTGCAGTACGCTGACCCTTAGCCTGTGGACCTCAGTTCTTCACGACTCCACGTACTCTGCTCCTTGTAACGTCTTTCCAGTTAAATGACTGCACCTGAATGTCTCCTTGCCCCAGTTAGTATTCCAGCCTTACTTCTGTGGTCACCGCCTGTGCACATCTCCTCCCCGCTGCGCTGTGGGGTCTCTGAGGACAAGGACACAGTATTTCACCAGCTTTGTTCTCCAGCATCCCGTGCAGTGTCTGGCAGACAGCCTTCAGCGAATGTCTTTTACAACTGGTCTAAATGGAATTGAATTCCTTGACACACTCAGTTAAAACTTAGCTTTGGCAATTGAAAGAATTAGCAGTCATTTTCTCTTACATTTCATCCATTATGAATATTTATTTCCCCCATTTTTTTATGATTTTCAAATTTCCTGGGATTTTTTTTAATGGTTAAACTGTTTTCCTTCCTATTAGCACAATGCCACCCTTGTAACCCCGAGTAGTGGAGTATTGCTGCGACTCCTGTTCTGGTGGAGGGAGCTTGTGTTCTGTTGAGGTTCTCTGTCGCTTAGAACACGCTGTTCCACCACTAATGAGCAGAGTGCTCTTTGGGTGAATTATCTGATTGCTCTGGGCTCGACTTTCTGGTCTGTAAAACACGATAGGAGCACTGACTCCAGCTGTGTGAGAGTTCAGTGAGGTAATGGCACCCAGCAAGCGAGCATCCTGGTGCTGCTGAGCGCCATCCGCTGCCACTTGGCCCTTCCTGGCATCAAGGTCTCCGTGGATGCTGCTTCCCTGCAGGAGCCCAGTCTCTATGTGGAGCAGAAGTGCAGGAGTGCACAGTGCCCGGCACAGCGGCTGAGTAACATTTAGAATGAATAATTAGCTAAGCCAAGTGGGAAAGAGAACAGGATCACATGCAGTGGAAAGTTGCTGCTTCTAGGGTTGTAGTCAGGAGGTTCTCCATGCAGGCAGAGAAGGAGGGAGGGAGGGAGGGAGGGAGAGACTGGTAGGTTAAGTTGTATATAAATATTTAATTTTTGAGTTATTAAAATGGATGTCTACAGTGTAATTGGACTTTGCCTGAATGATAATCAGTTGTAGCTCACAATGGGAGCTACAACTTAATCACCCCAGGAATTTCTATGATATGGTATAGTGTAATAAGATACAGTCCAGGATGGTATGGGCTATGCAGTTTATGTGAATATACTGTTTGTACTTTAAAACTGGGGCCCTTCTTCCTAAAACAGCCAACCAAAACTACTTCACCTTTTGATAATATTTCTCAGAACCTGGAACTTTTCTTTCACTCCAGAAAATGGAAGAGTGGGAGAAAAACAAGACTGAGGCAGACATGGACGAGTACGTGTGGGAGAACAGCCCCTCGCAGGAGAGTCTGCTCAGAACGCTTTTGCTGATGAACGCCAACGCTGCCGCCACCGAACAGGACGAGGAGAGGCACAGAGAAGACCTCCTGGGCACCCCGGAGGCCCAGGAGTACGGCAAGTGCGTCACACGCCTCAAGAACCAGGGGGAGGACGAAGCCGGCCTCTCTCAGTACAAAGAAGCTGTGAAGAAACTGCTGGGTGTGGCCTGAGTTATGTGGTACAGTCTGCCCGCTGGTAGATGCTGTCCTATAAAGGTGACCTGTGTCGTGAGCACTGCTCCCTCCACGCTGACTAATGTGCCCTGTCACGCACACAAAGCAACAGGCTGCTTGGAAATTCCGGGATCTCTCTAGTTCTAAAGTGCCTGGACTTTGTTCATTGAACCTGCAGTTCTCCCGCATCACCTACATTGAACACCTGCATTTCTGCATCACCTACATTGAACACCTGCAGTTCTCCCGCATCACCTACATTGAGCACCTGCAGTTCTCCCACATCACCTACATTGAGCACCTGCAGTTCTCCCGCATCACCTACATTGAGCACCTGCAGTTCTCCCGCATCACCTACACTCTACAGCCACCTTCCTCTCCTCACAGTTGGCATTTAGTATTTGCTTTTGATTAATGTGTAATGGAGACGCTTGGCCCAGAACCTGGCTGGCAGTCTGTTCGGTCATCTCACACAGCTGCTAGTTCTGAGGTGGGCCAGGGCCTTGGGTGTGTTCACGGTGGTGCATACACGTGCACATCAGGGCACACGTGGAGGTCAGGCTGTCCAGCTGTCTGTGTTCCACCTTTTTTGAGAATGGAGTCTTGCCAGACTGCAAACAGCTGGCCCACAAGCTTCAGAGTCTCCTGGCTCTGTCTCCCATTGTCACAGGTGTGTTGGGATCACAGGTGTGTGTACCACTTTGCATCTGGCTTTACTTTCTTTTGCTCCCCAACCTCTTCCACTGACCCTTCTTTCCAGCGGGTTCCTCCTTTATTTTGGTGTCTTTGCCCTCCTCCATCATACAAGATAGAATGTTGCCCAGCATTGTACAGATCACGAAACACTCTAAGTCATGCCAGCAACGACCACTTCCTGTTTGGAAGAGTGTTCCACAGCACTCCTGCCCCCTTCTCTGCACCATTCCCTGAGCCTTGGAGGGGGAATCGAAATGTCTCCTTCAGTGCTAAGCACTCAACAGTCACTCATTCTGACGAGGTTTGAGTCTCTCTAGGAGTTCTCAGCATTTGCAGAAAGAAGCTTCCATGACCCAAGGTGAGAGTGACCAGGATCTATGGGCAGACATACTGGATGTCACAGCCGGTCTGTTTAGCCAACAGCAGTAGCAGCTTCCCCTTTGGGGCCTATCACCTTCCAAGCCAAGCTTTTGTCTAGGTTTTTAGTACCAGGCATGAGTTCCCTCCCATGGAGTTGGCTTCAAACCAAGAGCAGTTGCTACCTGCTTATCAACCACATCGCTGTTGCCTCAGGGCTGCCTTCTAATGTAAAGTTGTCCCCTCCCTTCCAGGACATTATGGTGTTGCAGTCAGCTTTCTCATTGCTACGCACAAAGAACCCAACCAAAAGCAGCTTGCGGAGGAATGGGTTTATTTTGGCTTACAGACTTGAGGGGAGACTCCATCCTGGCAGGGAGGAAAAACAATGGTATGAGTAGAGGGGTGGACATCACCACCACCACAGCACTGCAAACAATGGCAGGCAGGTGTGCAAAACACTGGCAAGGGGAAGCTGGTTTATAACCCCATAAGCCCGCCCCTAACAGTTCCAGCGAGGTTTGAATACCCAAACTGCCAGCTGGGGATCAAGCATTCAGAACACATTTGTGGGGGACACCTGGATGAAACCATCACAGTCTGCCCTGCCCCCCATAAACAAGCATACATGATGTAAAATACAGTGCATTCAGCTCAACTTTTAAAATCCCAGTTTTTTATCCATCCCAATGATATTCAAACATCCCCTTAACTAAGATCTTTAACTGAGCCTTAATACAAAAACAATCCATAATGGCACAGAATATTCACACTGCAAAAGATGACCTTGGGCATGACAGAGAGAACCATTACAAGATTTAAAACAGACAGGGCAACATCAAACTATAGCCCCAAGTCCCATAATAACCAGTGACTGCTCTTCTGAGTTTCAGTTCTGTCCCTCCGGCTCAGCTACTCACAGTACTGCTGACAGCTCTCCTTGGCAGCCTTCCATAGTCCCGTCATTCACTGGGTCTCCACTGCACCCTATGGTTCAGCCTCATGGCTCCATCTGGCCTCCACACAGGCAATCCAACACCTGCTTCACACAGCCCATGGCCAAAACCCGTGTTGCAAATCCACTGGCCCTCTTCCTGCATTTGCTATAATCCTTAGTACCAGGTGGGCCTCCAACTTGTTAATTCAGTGGGGAAAAAAACTTCCTTCAGCATTCAGGCCCCTTACTTCAGAGTCCACATTCTTCCTCCTGTCCCAGTGCAGATCGCCTGGCCCACTCTCCATGGTTGTCATTTCAAACAATTGCAGCATTTGAACGGGTAGTGGTTTCGGTCCAGAGATTTCATTCTTTCTGTGCCATCTCCATCTGCTCACACCAGTCCATTTCTACACAAAAGCAACCCTGCCCCAGTTCTCCGGACACAGACAAGCAGAACGCAGCAAGCCTCTCGCAAACTGCTTCTGACACAGTCCTGACAATGTTCTTTCTCACCATCCTAAGTCAGACCTTGCTGTCCATAGTCCTCACTTCATTCAGGTCTTTCAACTCGAACCAGAGTGGTCCACAAAGCTGTACTTACAGCACTGCAAGGTGTCCCTTAGGCTGAGGTTTCAAATCCTTCCACATTCCTCCTGCAAATCAACGCTAAAGACCAAAAGCCACAGAATCAGGGTTCCAGCAGCTACGACAGATCCCATTCTGGTACCAAAACTTGTCAGCTTTCTTGCTGCAGAAGAGAACCCAACCAAAAGCTGCTTGTGAAGGAATGGCTTTATTTTGGCTTATGGACTCAGGAAACTCCATGATGGCAGGGAAACGATGGCATGAGCAGAGGGTGGGCATCACCATAGGACTGCAAACTGGCAGGAAGTGTGCCAAACACTGGCAAGGGGAAGCTGGCTGTAACCCCTATAAACCTACCCCAGCAACACAGCTCCAGCAAGGATCCAATTCCAAAACTGCCTTTAGCTGGGGATCGAGCATTCAGAAGACATTTTTGTGGGGGACACCTGGATCAAACCATCACAATTGTGTTCAGCTGTTTAGCATTCTGCTGTTTGCACAGACATGACAGGTTTCAGTCCTGACCTGACAGGAAGTACAAGTGGACCAGCCCAGTCATCCCTCTGCCCTCCCCTCAGGAGAGAAGGACCAGGAATTCCACTGGTATGACTGAGAGCATTCCAGTGATGGTTAATCTCTGCTTCTCATCACGACAGGATTTAGAATCCCCACGGAAACACATCTCTGGTCATATCTATGAAGGATTTTCTAGATTTTAGTTGAGGTGGGAGGACTCAGCCTACTTGGGAGGCGCCATCCCCTGGCTGGGGTCCTGGACTTTGTAAACAGGAGAAAGCTGGCTGTACAGTCAGCATTCACAACTGCTTCCCGCAGATGTGGTGATGTGACCACTCCTGTCGTGTTTTCTCAAATTCCAGCCATTTCTGGAAATTCTTTAAGGAAAGAATAAAATTCTGAGAAACTCCAAATGGGCAAACTAATGTGTGGGAGAAATCCTTAAACCATTCATAATTATAAGTAACCAGGTGTGGTGGTGCACACCTATAACCTCAACACTTGGGAGGTAGAGGCAGGAGTTGAAGGCCATTCTTGGCTACATAGTTCAAGTTTAGCCCAGGCTACATGAGACCCTGTTTCCAAAACAAAGCAAATAGTTTTTTAAAGGAATGTACAAACTTATAAAGGCAGTTTTCTGAATTATTTGTTTAAATATAATTTTAGGGAATTGGGAGTACGGCTTAGTGATACAGCGCTCAGTTACTTTGCATGTGCGAGGCCCTGGATTCAATCCCCATTACCACAGACATAAAATAAATGATAGATTAAATCTCATTATCCCCCCCACAACAATGGAATGGATATTTTGTTTAATGTATTCGGGGAGAAATTGATAAAATTCATTGATACATAATATATTAATAAATTGAATGTTTTAATCAGATTTTTATTTGTTGGTGATATTCTGCTAATCAGATTTTCTATACTTATTTTGTTTGTTTTTTGAGGTAGGATCTCAATGTAGCCCAGGCTGACCGTTGTTGCAGTGAAGTCCTTGCACAAAAAACTGGACCAAAATCAGCTTGTGGAGGAAAGGGTTTATTTTGGCTTGCAGACCTGGAGGGGAAACTCCATGATGGCAGGGGGTGGACATCACCTCCTGGCCAACATCAGGTGGACACCAGCAGCAGGAGAGTGTGCCAGGCACTGACAAGGGGAAGCTGGCTAGAACCCCATAAGCCCACACCCAACAACAAAGCTCCAACAAGGGTCCAGTTCCCAAACTGCCATCAGCTGGAGAAGACAAGCTTACTGGGGACACCTGGGTCAAACCACCACAACTACGTAGTCTCAGCTGGCCTCAAACTCACAAATTTTCCTAGTTCGGCCTCCAGAATGCTGGAACCACCGCGCACGGCTCTGTACCTTTTTTAAAATCCATAATTAGATACATTGAATGAGCACATAATGAGTTGATCTCCTCATTTCCCCAATTTCGCTCCTCCCTGTCCCCAATCAGCTGGATATCCTCCGTGGGCAGTCTGGATCAGTCCATGGGTAGGGGGTTATGAATAGCCTAGGAGTCGCCCGGTTCCACCACCCTTTGTATGTTGTTACTGAGGGGGGCCATGTCTCTGGATATTCTCCTCCACCATGGCTCTTACAATCTTTCCGCCCCCTCTTCCGCTCAGTTCCCTGAGTCATAGTGGGTGAGTATTAAGGCTGCTTTATTGCTGAGGTCTTAGGGGCCTCTGTACTTCTGCTTTAGGTTGCGTTGAAAATGGTTGGTGTCTGTCTGTCTGGCTTATCCTGTGTTGACTGATTGGCTGTGGTTGTGGGTCTCTTGCTTATCCCACCGCTCTGTTCGGTTCTCTGTGGCTCCTTCATGGAAGATCTGGTGTGGCTCATCTCTTGCCCAGCTATCGGCCTGCTCTATAGCTTTTTCTATTAAAAAATAGCTGTTTTCTACTCAGTGTCAGTACTGGGGAAAGAGAAACATCTTTTAAGCTACTAGATAGTTTTACATTTGGGGAAATGTGCTATTTAAATCTTTTTGTTTGTTCGTTTGGAGACAGGTTCTCATGTTGTCCAGGCTGGCTGTGGCTTCCAGTTGCTGATCCTCCTGCTTCTACCTCCCAAGTGTTGGGAGCTGGGATTGCCCGTGGACACTGGGATGCCTGGCTTAAAAAACAGCAACAAAAATCCTGCTTTTCTTTTTTCTTTCTTTTTTTTCTTTTTTGCTACGCTAGGATGCTAGGCAAGCTAAGCCTTTAATCTCTTCGTTGGATTTCCCCTAACTAGTCTTCATGCATCCTGGCTGTTTTTAGGATGAGACAAGGCCATTATTGGCAAAGCCAGTCTAGCTTTCGAGCTTCAAAGTCTGGCTCTGCCTCCCGCTGTCGGGGCGCTGGACCACAGGTGCATGCACCACATTGCATCGTTCTGGGGAAGAAGGAACTCAGCTTGGCAGGCTGAGTCTAACCACTGAACCATCTCCCCAGCCTCAAGCTTGGGCTTTTGAACCAGATTGCCTCTTTCCCTCACTAGTGCCTGTCTCTCTCCTCCTCTTCTCTGTATCTTCTTCCCTCCCTTCCTTTTAGCCTAGGCTAGCCTGGACCTCACAACGATCTTCCTGCCTCAGCTTCCCATGTGCTGAGGTCACAGGTGTGAGCAGCACCTGGCCTCCTTGCTGTCACCTCAGCCAAGACAGACCCACTCTTTACCTCCTCTTTTTTTAAATATTTTATTTATTCATTTTCAAGGAGAGAGAGAGAGAACACCAGGGCCACCACCTTGTGGGTCTGGCTTATGTGGGACCTGGGGAATTGAACCCCGGGCCTTAGGCACTGGAAGCAAGTGCCTTAACCGCTGAGCCATCTCTCCAGCCCGTCTTTACCTCCTCTTAGTTCCCTCACCTGTCATGGATACTTGTCACTGGATAGTCATATATACCTGACTCGCAGGTGAGGATCTACTTGGTCAACGCAGCGAGAGCATGCAGACCTTTCTCACCAGTGCTAAGAAGCAGCTGCTGAGAATGGACTTAGAATTTGCAAGAACTGAGCTGGGCAAGTGCAGTGATTAGGAGAGCAGCCACGTGTAATTATTTGTTTAAATATAATTTTAGGGAACGGGAGGACAACTCAGTGATACAGCGCTCACTTAGCATGTACGAGGCCCTGGGCCTTTATGGATACTGGCAGGGGCATCCTGGGTGATCCTGTTAAAAAACTGTCCTTGTCTCACAGAACGATGGACACAGTATCTCTGACAGCTCAAACCTCACTCCCAACTTTCAGGAGTTCGCCTTCAGTGCTTGGCACTTTTGACTTTGCCCAAGCCCTGACTTTCTCTGTCCAGGTTCATACTGGCCCTGTTGTCCACAGCACCTGGATGCCCGGGTCACAACACAGCAGCAGAGGAGGAGGATGGACACACCCAGGGCCACCATAGCCAGCCAGGTCCCTGAAGCCACCTGGGTCCCAGCACTCGCCTCTTCTTCATCGCTCGTGTGGTTTCTGCCGTGGGGCCCCGTGGTTCTGTTCAGCAGTGGTGGGCTGCTGTTGCGTCCAGCTGGCATGGGCTCGAAGAAAGGGGAGGTGGTCTTGCTATCCGGATCGTGGGTGAAACCAGCACTGGGTGACCCGGCGCCGACCTTGTCAGCGGAGTCCTTCAGGGAAATGGATCTTGTCCCAAAGTCCTTGGAGTTACTGGTGCGTGTGTTTGAGCCTAAGCCCTGCTGTGGGGTGAACGGCAGTGCCTTCGGGGACAGCGGGGTGGGGTTCACCATCTCAGGAGCCAGGTGTGCAGCTTTCAGAAGCCTCAGTCTGTCCCTTGGAGCAGAGGAACGAGAGCTCAGGTACGGGGGAGGTGACTGGCCAAAGACCAGCAGGTCTGGGTCCACGCCTGGAAGACAAGCGAGATGGGGTTCGCGTCAGCCCAGGTGATGAGAAGGGCTGGCTTTGCCACTGAGTGACTGAGCCAAGCTCAGTCCCAGGTCCACCTCGGCAGACGCCTGCGAGGCCTGAACCAGACGCTGCCCTCAGGTTTCTCCTAACTTCCTGCACCGCTTTCTGCTCTGGACATATTTGCTACTTGAAAGGGGAAGGCTCCTCACGGGGGCTCTGGGGGAAGGTGCCATGTCACATTTGAAGGGGACTAGTCACACCAGCAGAGCTGTCCGTCACAGCCCTGTCCAACCCCTGAGGGTCCTGCTTCATGTATACTAACTCTGACCTTAGACACACCCCAACACCGCTCTCCAGAAGAGAAGATCTCAACAGCTTCTGAGTGGTCCCTGTCTCTCTCTAGACCTCTCCTTCCGTCCCTCCCTTTCCTGACCTTGGCCTCTGTACTAGTGTTTCCTTCCTTCCTTCATTCATTCCTCACCTCTCTCCTGATCACATGTGTCCCCTTCGCTGTGGCTCTCAGTCCTCTCTAAATTCTCCTGGCTTCCCGGGCTCCAGCCTCCCTCGGCACCCACCAGCTGACTGCCTGATTCTGACTTGCTCTTCGGGTTGTGCAGGTCCCCGATCCTTCCATCCTCCAGCTTCGCCCTTTTGCTCTCACTGTGGCCCTCACAAATCTGTCCTCCACTGTCACCATATGCTCCTGTCTTCCCTCTCTCCTGGGCTCTGATCTTTCTCCAGTTGGGCACCTGCCTGGACACTTAGGTCACCAAATTCCCTCAAAGGCCAGCTTCTGCCCTCTGTCTCCTGCCCCGGTCCCCGGGGATCTCTACTGCGGGGTTGCTCTTGTTCCCTCTTCACTTCGTTTCCTTCACTCAAGAGAAGTCAGGGCTGGGGTGCAGCCCCCTCTCCCCTCTGCCTGCCTCCTGCTGGAAGCCTCATGGTAGACCGGCTTTCTGCATCTCCCCTGCAGCCTTTGCACTGAGACCACCCACTCTTTCCTACTTAGTTATGCTTGACACTGAGGCTTGTACTTTCTCTAGCCAGGCTCTGAGGAAGCTGAGAGGAGGGCTGGGGCCTTCTCACCTGATCTGGCTCAGCCTGGAACACTAGCCAGTCAGTAGATACACATCGGTAAAGATGAGTGTTTCCTTTCTATTTTGATGGCAAACATCTATTTCCTTGTTGGTCTTGTTTTCTT
>PVHP010026133.1:6608-25051 GCA_004024765.1 Zapus hudsonius
AGAGAGAGAGAGAGAGAGAGAGAGAGAGAGAGAGAGAGAGAGAGAGAGAGAAATGGGCGGTGTACCAGGGCCTCCATCCACTATCAATGAACTCCAGATGCTTGTGCCATTTTGTGCATCTGACTTTATGTGTGTACTGGGGAATCAAACCTGGGAAATTAGACTTTACAGGCAAAAGCCTTAACCACCCAGCAATCTCTCAATACCCTTACCATTATTTTTATTAAGTAGAAACATTGTATTGACAAATCATTTGTTAAAACCACAATTTCTCGCCTCCCTGCCAGCATTCCACTGAGGGCCCTCCTCAGTAGGATTGCTGCTATTCACCATGGAACTATGGAGTACTTGTGGGTTATGAGTTGTGAGAACAGCAGTCAGTCTTTGTGGTGGTAGAGTCGGGGGGAGCAATGCTTCTGGATATTGCCATCCACATTAACTCTTATAATCATTCCACTCCCCTCTTCTGTAACAATTCCCTGAAGCCATGCTGATTGTATTTTAAGTCTACTTTAGTGTTGAGCTCTCTTCAGCTTCTGGATTTCTGCTTTGGTATGATTTGAGTATCTTTAGAATCCATGTTAATCATCCTGGCACTGTTTGTCAGGCTCCCCATGGAAGTAGCACTCTTGCTCATTTTGCCAATTCCTCTGTGGTTTCACTGGGGCCATTGCTGATGTGTGAGGGGTGGTTATAATCTTGGTTGTCGCTGGCTTCTGAAAAAGAAATACAGATTCTCCAACAGTGTGAGATTAGCATAGGTTAAATGGGATAATCATTGTTAATTAAGAGATAATTGGATGGGTATAGCCTCTCTTGGCCAAGGAGTACTGGGATCTTCTCAATGGAGTCCATGATCTTGGTCTCCACAGAATTCTGACTCAGTTCCCAGTTGTAGCTATGGGTTCCTTTCCATTGAGCAGATGTTTTAGCCAGGGTGGGTGCCACTGTTGTACATGTATGTACTTCTTATCAGGCTGGTTGATTTCACATGGAAGTGTCCCCTACTTGCTCACAAGGTTGTTGGCCATTTCTCCCCAACAGGTCACGTAGAACTTTCCAGAATTATATGGGCAAATTATGTGGAAACTGGCTTTCTCCAAGATTACAGTTGGATCTCCCTATGTTTTTTTGTCAGCAGCATGTGGGATCTTCAGAAACAGTATCCCACCTTTTTATCTCAGGTGGGTAATCAAATGCTTTTGAAAGAAGCTTGTCTTCTTTGGGGGACCTCACAGGTCTCTCCAATCAACAGCTCAATGTGGGTTGTAACCAATTTCTGGTACTGAAAGTTATAAGCCAGAGTCAAATGTTAGGTTAGGCTTCATCCCATTCTATCCAGATGGTCCCCACATATTCCTACTGAGGGTTATATCTTTTAGTCTGTTATCAAAGAGGTAAGTTTCTATGATACCAATTCATTTTGGACTTAGTTTAGTGTGTATCTCCCCCACCCTCCCATTTCCATTTTCCTAAACCCTTCAATTCCTATTATCTGTCTCTTGAATTGCCTGCCAGATATGACTGCAACTCAAGCTGTTCCAGGTTTGGTCCTACAGATGAGGGAAAGTGTTGTTCTCTCTGTGCTTGTGTGAGTTTGCTTAATATGATCTGTCCCAAGTCTTTCTATTTTCCTACAAATTCCATTATGTAAATTGTCCTTACTGCTCAGCAGAATTGCATTTTGTGTATGTACAACATATTCATTGTCTATTTGTCAAATGATGGACATCTGGGTTGATTCTAGTTCTTAGCTATTATGAATTGAGTAGCTATAAACGTGGTTGAGTAAATATCGCTGCACTGGAGAGTGGAGTCTTTAGAGTAGATGCCCTATAGTAGAATAGCTGGCCCAGTTGGCAGTTCTGTTTTTTATCATTTTCAAGAGTCTCCATATAAATTTCTATTGTGGCTGTACAAGTTTGCACTTCCATCAGCAGTGAGTGAGGGTTCCTCTTTTCCCACATCCTGGACAACCTTTATGGTTGGTTGACTTAATGATTGTCATCCTGACTGGAGTAAGGTAGAATCTCATAGTTGTTTTATTTTGAGAGAAAGACAGAAGTCTTTTACTATTCCTATGTCATGGAGAATCCTCCCCCCCCACCAATTTATTTTATTCCAGGCACTTAAGAGTTTCAGATCTTATATTCAAGTATTTAATTGATTTGGAGTTGAATTTTGTGCCTGGTGAGAGGAGTGGGTCTAGTTTCAGCATTTTTTCATGTGGTTATCCAATTTGTCAAGCATCATTTGTTGAAGATGCTGTTTTTTCACCAGTGAATGTTCCTGGCTCCTTTGTCAAAGATCAAGTAGCTGTAGTTACTTGACCTAGGGTTGGGTCTTCATTTCTCCTCCATTGGTCTATAGGTCTATTTTTATGCCAGTATCATGTTGTTCTTGTTACTGTGGCTTTGTAGTATAGCTATAGATCTGGAATTGTGATAGTTGCCGTTGTGTTTCTTTTTGCTGAGGAAACTTTTGTACATCAAGGGCCTCTACCATTCCATGTGAATTTTGAGATTATTTTTCTATATCTGCAAAGAATGATGCTGGTATTTTTTTAGTGGTATTTCATTGAATCTGTATATTGCCTTTGATAAAACTGCCATTTTCATGATATTAACTTTAACTGTCCAGGATCATGGATTATCTTTCACTCTTCTCATGTTCACCCCTCAATTTATCTTGAGTCTTGTGAAGCTTACTATATATAGGGTTTTCACATCCTTTGTTACTGTTATTCCAAGATATTTAATTTTTTTGTGGTTATTGAAAATGGGACAGTTTCACTGATTTTTTTTTCTGTGTGTTTATCATTTGGATGTAGGTAGGCTACTGATTTTTGTGTGCTAATTTTGTATCCTGCCACTTGCTTTATCACCTTTAGGAGTTTTATGGTAGAGTTTTTTTGGTTTTTTATGTATAGGAGCATGTCATCTAAAAATACGACTACTTTGAATTCTTCCTTTCCAATTTCTATATCCCTTTCATATCTTTCTCTTGTCTTATTGCTGGGGCTAGAACTTCAAGCACTATGATGAAGAGCAGTGAGTGGTAAGAGTGGGCACACCAGTCTTTTTCCTGATCTTAATGGGAACTCCTTGAGTCTTTCCCACTAAGTATGATTTGGACTTTAGGTGTTTTGTATATAGCCTTTATTATGTTGAGATATATAGCCTTCATGTGCATTTTCCCCAGCATTTTGGACATGAAGCAATGTTGAATTTTATCAAAAGCCTTCTCTACTTTACTTGAGATGATGCTGTGCTGCTGTGTTTAAGTTTATTTAAGTGGTGGATAATGTTAATTGATTTTGGCATGATGAACCATCCCTGCATGCTAGTGATGAAGGGGAAAGCCTACTTGATCAAGATGAATAATGCTTTTGATGTGTTGCTGAATTTGTTTTGTTAGGATTTTGTTCAGGATTTTTGCATCTAAGTTCATCAGGGTTTATATTTTTCCTTTCTTGTATTGCTGTCTTGTTTTGGTATTAGGGTGATGCTAGCTTCATAGAAGGAATTAGGGAGTATTCTTTGTTTTCCAATTATGTGAAAAAGCTTGAGAAAAAGTGGTTTCAGTTCTCTAATGAAGGTTTGGTAGAAATTGGCTGAGAATCCATCAGGTCCTGGACTTTTCCTTTTAGAGAGTTTTTTTTTCAATTTCAATTTCAATTTCAATGGATGCAATAGGTTTGTTTAGGATATTAATCTGCTCTGGAGTTAGTTTTGGTGAGTGGTATGTGTCTAGGAATTCATTTGTTTCTTCCAAGTTCTCCAATTTTGTGGAGTAGAGGTTTTGGAAATACGTCCTGATAATTCTTCCAGTTTCATTGATGTCTGTTGTCTTCTCTCCCCTTTCATATCTGATTTTGTTAACTTGAGACTTCTCCTTTTTTCATGTGATCAAATTCATTTGATCAAACCAGGGTTTTATTAGCCTTGTTTGTTTTTCAAATAACCAGCTCTTTGTTTTGTCAGTTTTCTTAATTGCTTTCATAGTTTCCAATTCATTAACTTCAGCATTGATCTTAATCCTTTCTCTCCTTTTAGAAACCTTAGAGTTGGGTTGTTTTTGTTTATCCAATACCTTTCGGTAGCAGGTGAATCGTTCATTTGAGATCTTTCTCTTTCTTTATTATGAAGGTATTTAGTGGTAGGAATTTCCCCCTCAGGAATGCCTTCATTGTGTCACATTAAATTTTGTATGCTGTGTTTTCATTATCATTCTGTTTCAGAAATTAAAAATTTTCCTTTTTGATATCTTCAACTACCCATTCTTTGCTTAATAGCAGGCTGTTCAGTCTGAAGGAACTGGTGAAAGTCTGTTAAGTCTAATTGATCTATGATATTATTAAGATCTACTGGTTCCCTATTGATTTTTCTACTTAAATGATAGTGGATTATTAAAATCTCCACCTATGATGGTTTTCAGATTTATTTACGGTTTTTTGTAAAGCAGGTTTTGCTTTATAAACATTTTTTCGCCAATGTTTGGTGCGTACAGATTTATGATTGTGAAATGTTCTTGTTAGATTGCTCCCTTGATGAGTAAAAAGGGGCCTTTTTTGTCCTTTTTGATTACTTTTGGTTTGAAGTCTATTTTGTCAGGTGTTAATATGGTAACACCAGCTTGCTTTTAATTTCTATTTACTTAAAAAATCATTTTCCTTTCTTTCCCCCTGAGAAGTTGTCTATATTTAGTGGAGAGGTAAGCTTCTTGAAGACAGCAGACATGGTCCATTTTTCTGACATACACTGTTAATGTTTGTCTCTTGATGGGAGAGTTAAGACTATTAATATTTGAAGTTTTAACACTGAGGTTTGATTTAATCCATGCCATCTTGGAGGCTTTATGTGAATTAGTATTTTTGAGGGCTTTGAAAATTTTGGTTTTGGTTGTGTTCTTCCTCTTGTTAGCTCTTGATGTTGGTTGTTCAACTGTTCTATGTGGAGTATTCCCTGAATTATTCTCTGTAGGTTTGGCATTGTATTCATATAATCATTGAGCTGGCTTTTATCATGGAAGGTTTTCCTTTCACCACCTATTATGAGGTATACTTTCACTGGGTACAGTACTTTGGGTTGGAAACCGTAGTTTTCTAAGACTTTAAGTGCTCCATTCCAAACCCTTCTGGCTTTCAGGATTTCCACTAAAAAATCTGTCACAACTCTGATTGAATTGCCTTTTTACACTATGAGATTTTTGTCTCTTGATGCTTTTAGCACTCTCTCTTTGTTTTGTTGTTTAGAGTTTTAACTATGATGTGCCTTGGAGTGTTTATTTTTTGGCCCAGTCTGGTGTCCTGTGAGCATATTGTATTTGGATGGGCCTCTCTTTTGAGAGAGTGGTAAGTTTTCTTCAATAATTTTGTTGAATATGTTCTGCATGCCTTTGGCCTGAATTTCGTCCCCCATGGTTATACCCATTTATCATAGCCACATGACACTGAGATGAATCTCCAAACCAGGTAAAATTAATGGTAGGACAGGGTTTAATGGTAGGAAAGGATGTTGAAGCTACAGATCCAGGGGAAGTTACATAATGGTGAAAAAGGCTGGATCCCTTTCATAGGTCCAAGCAGAGAGAGAGAAACCCATCATCAACACCACATACACACAAGCAAAACAGGTGTGTGTGTGTGTGTGTGTGTGTGTGTGTGTGTAATACCTTCCCCTTTATACATCCTTAGGGTGGGGGGTCTTAAAACACTTTCCCAGACTTGCTGGCTTGCTGAGTCTCTGGAATTTCCTTCCTGCACTTCCCTCCCAGAACGGGATGTTTGTTTCTAGCTTCCCTGAGCTTCCTTACATCCTCCCCTTACTGAGAGGGCTGCCTTCCTGTGAACAACATTAGAGACCCACTCAAGATAATTAAAAAAATTAAGTTGACACAAAATTAATAATTATACCATTATTTATATATTTGGTATCCCACAATTCCCCCATATTTTGTTTGCATGATTTTTTTTAACTTATCAAAGTTTTTGGACTCCTGAACAATTTCTTGTGTCTTGACTTCCAGATCCAATGTTCTGTTTTCCAAATGATCTATTCTGTGAGGGTTTCTAGAGTGGCTTTTACAAGTGCTATTTGATTTTTATTTTTTTGTTGCATTTTTCCGAATCACATCCTTCCCCTTTGTCAAGTTCCATTTTCAGGTTGTGGCTTTTCTTGATGCTCTAGGAAATCATCCTGGCATTTTATCATGTCTTTTTTAAGCTTATTCAGCTTGTAATTGGCATTCTCTATTTGTTGATTCATCTTCAGTTCATTTATTTATCTTTTGAGGGCTCTCTGGTTTTCTTCAAGTAAGGTAAACCCATTTACTAAAGCAGTGTAGTGTACAAGATGATTCCTTCAATTTTATTTATGCAATATTTTTTGATGTTTTGCTTCCAGTTCATCCATTCACTTGGTTAGGGTCTCATTGAGTTTATTATCAGTGTGATTTGGGATATGCAGGTGTCCTCTGGGACAGTGTGCAAGGGATCAGGGTGGTATGGGAAGGCCCTGAGCCTGTGGGGCCCTTCAGGGCATGCCTGGGACAGTGCATGTTTCTGCAGGGACAGCAATGTGTCTGAGCACCCAAACGGGACCTCTTGAGGCTTACTTAGCCTGGTGGCACACTGCAGGACAGGGTGGTACTGCAAGGCCTGTGGGACCCTTTGGGACATGTGTGAGGTGAGGCAGGGTGGCACAGGACAGTACAAACCTTAGGAGTCCTAGGGGTGTGTACAGGATGGTGTGAGGTGGCCTGGAGCAGCAAGGAGGTGCTGGGCTTGTAGGGCCCTCTGGAGTGCAGCACAGGCCCCGAGGAGCACTGTCCAGCATGTGTGGTTCAGTGAGGGTTGGTGTGGGGTTTAGCAGTATAGGGCTGGGCCTTTGAGGTCCTCCAGTTTGCAGATGGGTGGGTGCAGGACACTGTGTGGGGCAGTGATGGACTGGGCTGGTTGGGTTGGGATGGGAACATGGGCCCTGTCTCCTGCACTGTGCATACCCACTCAGTGGGATGGTCCCTTAAGTGCAGGAGGTGTGGGAAATCCAATCACAGGACTGCCCTGACACCCTGACCTCAGAGGCCTCAATTAGATGTACACCAGACCACCTCAGTTTGAGGGGTTAGTGTGATCTCAGGAACCAGCACATTCTCGAGTGTGCATCCCAGTTCCCACCCTGTGCAGGTCCACTGGGAAGATTAGTACTGAAACCCTATAATTCTTGCCTGATTTTACCCCTGGAGCTCTAATGTGGTTAAGAATCTGCCATCTTGACTAGAAATCCACTTCTTCATATTCTTACTGTTGGAAATTTGGGCTGCTTCCAACTTTGAGATATTAGGAATGATGTGTTAGGAACACTGTGATACAAATTTTTGTTGCTTCCATGACTTCTGACTAAATATCCAGTGGAATTTCTGGTTGGTATAGGTAAGGATAGATTTAATTTTACAATGTATCATTTTAACTTCTAATGAGAAATGTAAAAGAATGTCACATCTTCATATGATGCTTAATTATTCTTTGAATTTTAACATTATTTTGTAATAATCTTTAGTTTTATAGATAATTATATATATATATATATATGCAAGTGTATATAATGTGAACAAAAGGTAATACACAATGAAAGAATTATTCTGGTTATTGAGGCAAGTTTCTATAACATACACAAGTTACTATACCTACCACTTTTTTTTTTGGTGTGGCACAGGCCTTATGTATTTGCAAATTTGCAAAATTCTGGGTATAGTGGTAGGAGATAGTAATCCCCATGCTCAGGAATCTAAAAGTCAGGAGGATTGCTTCATTTGAGGCCATTTTGCCCACTTAGTGAAATCATATTTAAAAATAAACGAATGGAAACACACTTTTTCGTTGAACTCTCTCCGTTCCTCTTTCAGTTCATCCCTATTTTCTCCCTTAATTTCAGCCAGCCTATCATTACAGGTGCACCTTTTACCTCAGTTTTTTTTTTTATCATGTTTAGGATAAAACTTTGTATATACTTTGTATTCCTACCTTTATATTTAATGTATCTTCATCATGTGTTTTTTGATGGCTCTTTTTTTTTAAGTTAGCACTTTCAATGCATTTGTTCAATCCTAAATATCTCTCTGAGGCCTGCAGGTTTCTTATTCTGAAAGGAGTGCATGAGAAGGCAAAGCATGGTATGTGTGTGTGTATATGTGTGTGTATCTGTTTATGACTGTAGACAAACATGTGTGAGTTAGTATGGATGTGTGCATGTATGTGGGTATATCACCATATATATATATATATATATATATATATATATATATATATATATATATATATATATATATATATATATATATATATATATATATATATATATATATATATATATATATATATATATATATATATATATTGCTTGTCACATTTCTTAGAACCTACAGTAAAATCTATCAATCTAAAGGAGCATAAACTTGGCCTTGTTTCTAATCTTAGTAGTGGGGGGGAAAGTAGTACATTAGTATTAACTCTCTTAAAAAGCTATAATTTTTTGTCTTTATTATCCATAATTGCATACATTGTATGAGCAAATCTTATGATGGTGACCCCAATTCCTTCCTCCCAGTCTCCAACCCACTTGGGACCCTCTTCATGGGCTTACTGGATCAATCCCTGGGGTAGGGGGGTTATAAGTAGCACAGCAAGTATCCAGGTTCCTCCTCTTTTTGTGTGTTGTTGCTGAGGGGGACAATGTCCCCCACCATGGCTCTTACAATCTTTCCACCCCCTCTTCCACACAGTTCCCTGAGTCATGGTGAGTGAGTTTTAAGTCTGTTTTATTGTTGAGTCATTGAGTGTCTCTGGAATTCTGCTTTGGGTTGTGTTGGATATCATTGTTGTCTTTCTCTCTGACCTATCCTGAGTTATCTGACTTGCTGTGATGTACCTTACTGCATTGGTGGTATCTCTCTTCGATATCTTCGTGGAATTCTGGAATAGGATGAATAAGGCATGAGCTTTCTACTTTTTGTACTTGTCTAAATTTCCATGTCATTGTGGATCCACTTTTTGCCCTTCTGGGAAGATGGAGTGTAAGCTTGATGTGTTTTCCTACAAGTCTGGCCTTTTATCTTCCCAGGTGGCTTGAATTATATACTATAGTCATCAGTCGTAATTCCAATCCTGGACTCTTTACAGCCAAACAGTGTATCTCGTGGGATGGTCAAGTTAAAAATCAGCTCATTAGTATCAACCTAGAACATGTCTTTTGCTACTCTTTTCACAGTTTTGTAAGAAAAATTAAGAACTTTTATTTCTTTAATTATTTCATCATGGAAAAGTTGGAGAAGTTTGCATCTACTTACATGCATGTGTGTGCACATATATGTAAGTTTACATAATATACCTTCTCCATTTATATATTATTGAAAAGGATATAAAGGTCATTATATTCAAATAATATGACTATTATACAAAATGAGTTTTCCCTGGTCCTTGAGCCACCAGTAAATTCTCTTATAGGCTATAGCAGGTGGTATTTTACATTATTATAATTCAATAAAATTTATTTTCATAATTGAGCATATTTTTCTTTTATATTTATATTCTATTGAAAAGCTCAGATACATCTGACACATTTTCACTGAAAATACGTCTTGAGAATTTTTCCTAACAAAGCATAACATTTATTTTTAGTCTTTATATATATATATATATATTTAGTTGATAAATAAAAACTATACATGTTAATGTTTTAAAAAATGTTTACATTTACACATTTTGCAATGATCATATCAATCTAGCTAACACACTATCATATATACTTATCTATTAGTTACTTAAGAACTACTGAAATCTTAGTAATTTTCCAAAGAATATAATTCTTTATCAAGTTCATATCCTATAAGAAATCTTTAATTATTTCCAATTAAAAATAGTCTTTTTTTTCTATTAAAGATAACAGTGCATTGAACATTCACAGAAATGCACGATAGTTGATAATCATTAGAGACATCCATACAATGACTGCTTTTACATACAAATTTTAATAGCTTTTGTCTGATCATCTTACTATGATATTGCATCTACTTACTCTCCTGACATTTCAAAGTGCCTGGGTTTGAACTATACACTGCAAAACTTATTTGTATTTTGTATGCAGAATCATTTGCCTCCAATAAACAGGAAGCAAACGATTATTTTTCCCTTTTCCATTCTTTGCCATCTTTTATTTTCTTGGTTTTAACAGAGAATTTAGCATCAAAACTTATACCAGGTTAGAGTTAACCACAAATTCGAAATGTTGCCTGCTTGTAAGGAAGAAAGGTTGTTTCTCTGGGCCCGCTTCAATTTCCATGCTTCAGTCTCTCTTTGCTTTAACTCTGCCCACATGCTGGTATGTGGCAGTGTTAATTGGGCTTTCTGCTTTTTGAATCTCATGTAGAATGTTCATCCAACTCATTTACCACAAAATTAAAAAAAAATGAAGAGAGTGAACACAGCCATTAGAGTTGTTGTGAATAATTTGAGTTAAATGTAAATGTAGAAAGAAAATAGGAAAACTACTATTAGTACACCTTGCCCTCCACAATGCAAGACAATAGAGATTTACATTCCCACCATCTATCTATATAAAGCAGTGAGAGTGAAATATGAATATGTCAAGTATTTAAATACTAATTTACTTAAAAATATACTTTATTAAAACATCACTATGAATATTTTAATGTTAAAATTCTGTGCTATGTGGATGTAGAGTTAAAATTCTCATTTATTGTCCACTGCATGTGAGGGAAATTGGATTTGTCAGGAAGCTGATTGATATCTCGAAGTGTTTTGTTTTCAGTGACTGGCATTGCCGAGTTACAACCATCTATCATCTAACAGGTAATTAGTCAGATTTCTCATCATGAGCCTTCAATCCCGCTGTTTTATTATTGAAATACCACAAACCAGTAGGCAATTTGAATGCAGATAAAGTTCTCTGTCATGGTCTTAAGGACAAAGACAACATTCTGTAATTTAGGAGAACTGAGTTTGAATAAAATTTGCTGAAATGTAAGTTTGGGTCTTACATGAAAATAAAGATGAAAAATTTAATTTGATACCTCATTTTCCTCCATAGTGACAACCTAGAAACTTGCTGTTTACAGAAGGAACCCAGTGTTCTAACATAAACTGGCCTTATTATTACATATTACAAGTAGAATGTTAAGTGGAACAACACAGTTTGCATGAAGAATAAAGTTAAAATAAAATAACAAACTCTATTTTGCATATTGTTTACCCATTTTCTAGAAAGTTCAGATATTAAAATAATGGAGAAGTCTAAAGGTGAATTGTTTGTTAACTCTGGGACATTCTTTACATTAAATAAGCTTACTTCTGAGGTTGAGGCACAGATATTTCAGGGACAACAGCAGTTTTATTCGATATTAAGCAGCTGATCAACATTATTTGTATCCAAAAAAGAATGATAACTTGATGAATGGTAATTTCTGGCTTAATTTTAAATTTATTGTCTTTCAGAAAAATTGATCTCAAAACTCTTAGTTTACCACGAATTGACTGGAGTCATTACTTGATACTGAGGTATTGATAAAAGTCTGTGTCCAAAGGGTTCTATTCTGAGAATGAATGGATTTACTTCTTTTCCTTAGTCCGTGTTAAATAATAATTTAATTTAATCCATTAATTTTTAATGTATATAGCACAAATGGATTAAACTTTTTCATATCAAACTTCTTTATTATTATGTTATTTGAGACAGGATTCTTACTCTACAGACCAGGGTAGCCTGGAACTACTATGTAGTCCAGCCTGGCCTCAAAGTCACAGAAATTCTTTTGCCTCAGTCTCCTTAATGCTGAGATTACAAAATTGACCATGAAGGCCAGCACAATTTAATTTATTTATATTCAGTCTAATTTTTTTGATACTGGAGTTTAAATCCCAGGCTTGGATGTATAACCTAAGTGCTCTACCATTGAACTATATCCTCAGCCCACAATGCTTTCTTTTGAGTGCCTAGTTGTGTCATATGGGAAATAATAGATTTTCAGAAAGAAAAATTTATGTAATTGAACTTGATTTTTTTCTTTAAAAAACATTTTATTTATTTATTTGCAAGGAGAGAGAGGAGAGAGAGAGAGAGAGAGAGAGAGAGAGAGAGAGAGAGAGAGAGAGAGAGATTAAGTATGGGTGCACCAGGGCTTCCAGCCACTGCAAACAAACTCCAGATGCATGTGCCATTTTGTGCATCTGGTTTATCTGGGTACTGGGAAATTGAATACAGGTCCTCAGGCTTTGCAGACAAGAACCTTAAACACTGATCCATCTCTACAGCCCTGAACTTGATATTTATTATTATTATTATTATTATTATTATTATATATTATTATTCTACTTTTGTGGTGCTAGGAAAGAAATATATGTGAAATATACATATTTCATGCTTTTATTCCATTCTGCATTTATTTATTTAGTTGCAAGTGTATGTATGTGTGTGTAGGAGGTCACTTAAGGCCTCTTGCCACTGCAAAGGAACATCAGATGCTTTCACCACTTTTTGTGTCCAGTGTACAAGGGTGACTTTGGAATTGAGCCCAGGCTGTCAGGTTTCAGAAGCAATCACTTTTAATTGTCGAACAATCTTCCAGGTCATCCTTTAAATTTAGTTGATTTGACCCCTCCCTCCCTTTGTTTCTTCTTTCCTTCCTTCCTTCCTTCTCTCCTTCCTTCCTTCTTTCCTTCCTTCCTTCCTTCATTTATTTCTTTCTTTTTTAGTTTTCTTCCTTTCTTTCTGTTATTTGAAGAAGGGCCTTGCTGTGGCCCAGTCCAACCTGGAACTCATTCTGTAGACCAGACTGACCAGCAATTTACAGTGATTCTTCTACATCAGCCTCCTGAAAATTGGGATTAAAGGCATGAGCCAATTTATCTAGCTAAATATTATTGAAAATTTTCATTTATTACCTTTTTGCTATCTTCATACATTTATGTAGTAGATTAGGATTTTATTTCTCCCAAGAGACCTCTGGTATCACTCTCCCCTACTTTTAACATCCTCTTCTTCCCCAACTTTCATTCTTTCCTCTCCCTATTAAGTTAAATTAGCATTGCTTTCATGATCATGGATGGAACGTTATTTAGTGTAGAATGGGAAATATACCAGTGGCTACACTATTGATAATCTGATTCAATCTCTCCCAGCAACCATTCATTGCCATTAGGCACCCTAGGAGGTTCTGGGTCTCATCGGTGGTGAAGCACTATGTCGTAGTCAGCCACACACCACTGGGATGAATTTCCACACCAGGCACAATTTTGGGGAGGAAAGTATTTATTAAAGTAATATATCCAAGGGAAGTTCAAGAATGACAAAAAAGGCTGGCCCCACTTTTACAGATCCAAGCAGAGAGAAAAACCCAGCCAGCACCTCCAGCCAGCACACTCCAAGTCTAAGAAAACAGCAGGACTGCCAGATTTCAGCCTCTACTGTTTTTTGCATGTGTATTGCTGGAATTTTACATTCACCTTAGAAATACCCTAGATGGCCAGGCTAAGGTGACACCTCCTCCAGCCAGGAGGCTAGAGACAAATCTTTAATATACTTTTGAATCTATTGGGGGACATTCAGTCAAACTACCACACACTGACAGGCTCAGTCTTGCGCAGGAGACCACAATTGTGAAACCATACTTATAATGGCCATGTTGTATCCAGATGACAGTTTGTGGAGCTTTCCTCGCTATCCCTCTGCTCTTATATTCTTTCTGTCCCCTGTTCTGTGAGATTCCCTGAGCCTTGGAGGGTGTAATTTAGATTTCCTATTTGAGGCTTAGCACACAGATGTCACTTATTCTTGGCAATTTTACCAGCTGTGTATCTCTCATCTGTGGCCCATTGTAGTAAGAAACTTTTGTGATAGAGTCTTAAAGCAGCATTATCTCTGGGAATATATATATATATATATATATATATATATATATATATATGACAGTTTGACATGTTTTTCATTATCATAACCAAAGTAGAAGCTTCCCCCCTTAGGGCTTAGGCTTTTAACTAGGTTGACATTAGCAGAAATGATCCCCCCAAACTGTATAATTGGTCTCAAATCCAATCAGAAAGCAGTTTGTTATTTCAATAATATTTATGCCACTATTTCATTAGTGTACATGTCTAACCTGGCTGGAAAGCTCTGGAATACACAGGTGTTACAGCTGGGTAGCACTGTTGATGTTGATTTAGGGGTCACTGTAGCCTTCCTGACCAACAACTCATTGGGAAGTATCTCATCGCTGGCATTGCAATTTATGATTTAGTAATCTATGGCTTCTGGAAGCAGCTTTATCTACCTGCCTAGGGGACCTTTATTTAAATAATTTATTTTGTTGTGTTGTTTTCTTTTGAGGTAGTGTCTTGCTCTAGTCCAGGCTGACCTCAGGTTCACTCTCTTGTCTCAGGGTGGCTTCAACATCATGGAAATTTTCCTACCTCTACCTCCCAAATGCTGTGACTAAAGGCATGCACCAGCATGCCAGGCTTGTTCAAAGACTTTAAAAAATGTATACTTTATTTTTAAAGTTGTATGATATCATATCATTTTCTCTTTTCTTATTGAGAATGTTAACACATGAACCTTCTGTAATTTGATTGTATTTCCATCCTATTATCCTCCATTTTGGTTTTCCTATGACTCACATATTTTCAGTTCTTTCTCCATCATCCCAAGTCACTCTTCTCCCCTCATCCCCTTGTTTCATCTCTGCTTGAACCTTCCCTCACACTATTCCTCTTCTCAGCTATCGTGTATATGTTCTACTATTCCCCACAAAATCTTCCCGCATGTCCCTGTTCTAGCTTCCTAGCCTGTACAGACACTCATTCCAACTTTTAGCCACTGATCTAAAAATTGGAAGCTAGAATCTACACATGAGAAAAAACATGCAGTGATTGCGTTTCTGGGCTTGTGGATGGCTATTTACAGCTCCGTCTAATTTTCTACAACTTTCATTTTTCCTTGTAGCAAGATAATGCTCCATTGTGTATACTTTCCACACATCCAGAATCCATTAATCACTTGATGGGTATCTAGCCTGATTGTATCTCCTAGCTATTGTGAATAGAGTAGCAATAACATGGCCAGTCCATATGTGTTATTTTGCAGGGATTGAGTTTGAATCCAGGACTGTAAATAGTACACAGGGCATTTGGAAATGATTTAACACTGAGCTACCTCATTGACACAGGTATTTTTGTACAAGAAATAGATATGTAAGATGGTGTCATGGTTTGATCCAGGTGTCCTCCACAAACAAATGAATGTGTTCTGATTGATAGATCCTCAGCTAATGGCAGTTGGGTTTTATAACCTCACCAGAGCTGTGTTGTTGGGGGCAGGCTTATGGGGTTATAAACCAGCTTCCCCTTGCCAATGTTTGGCACACCTTCCTGCCATTGTTTGTAGTGCTGTGGTGGAGGTGATGTCCACCCCTCTGCTCATGCCATCATCTTCCCTGCCAGGATGGAGTCTCCCTGGACTGGTAAGAGAATTGGTGTGTTTGGGAACTGGTGTGCTCCAGGTGAGTGAGGGGTGAGGTGAGATTGGGATTTATGCTTTCCTAGCACCAGTGAGGTTGGGGGTTGTGCACCCCAGGCTGGTGTAGAGCACAGCATGTTTGGGACCTGTACGCCCACTCCATGCTGCCCACCTCCAGCCACAGTTCTACTATCAGCCCCCTGACCAGAGTGGCTGGCACACTTGTCAAGTTTCTTAAGTGTTTTCTTAGTTTCCAATTCATTAGTTTCAACTCTAATCTTAATTATTTCTTTCTGTCTGGAATTCTTTGGGTTAGATTGTTCTTATTTTTCCAGTGCCTTTGGGTGGGTTTGTAGGGTATTAATTTGAGATCTTTCTGTCTTTGCTATGAAGGAATTTAGTGATATAAATTTTCTCCTTAGGATTGCCTTCTTTGTGTCCTATAAGTTTCGGTATGCTGTGTTTCTGTCATCTTTTAGTTCAGGATATTTTGCAGTTTTTTTATTCTTCCATGACCAATTCATTGTTTAATAACATATTGTTCAGTCTCCAAGAGCTGGTATATTTTCTGTTGTTTCTCTTGTTGTTACTTTCTAACTTTAACATATTGTAACCTGATACGACACAGGAAGTTACGTCAATTTTCCTGAAATTATAGAGTTCAAATCAAGGGAAAGATAAGAGGGATGGAAGTGTTTGGGGGAGGGAATGAGAGGGTGGGTTGAGGTATACACAAAACTAAACCTAAAATATATTGTTACCATAGAATTCCTACTCTAGCACAACATGCTGAAAGATATAACCCTCCAAAACAATATGGGGGCATCATCAGCTAAAATGGGCCCTGATGAGGGTGGGATGAAGCCTAACCCTAAAACATTTGGCTTTGGCTTGTAACTCCCAGTGCCAGAAATGGTGACTCCCACATCGAGCTGTTAATAGAAGAGACCTACAAGGCCCCCAAATCAAGACAAGCTTCTGTCAAAGCACTTTGTTACCCTCCTGAGATAAAAGACAAGACCCTATTGCCTAAGATACCACATGCTGCCAACAGACAACATTGAGAGACCAGGCTGGGATCTGAAAGGATGCCAGTTCCCAGATGTTGAACCTGTATAATGCTGGAAAGCACTACATGAGCTGCTAGGGGAAATTGGCCAATGATGTTGGGAGAAAGCAGCTGACATTGCTCTATAACAGCAACTAGCATGAGAAAACCTGTGAAACAGCATGTGCATAACCAAGGAGTCACTCATTGCATAAGAGATCCACTCAGTGGCAAGAAACTCATAGCTGAACCAGTATCCAAACCAAAATCTTATGGAAACCAAAACTATTGACTCCAAGGAAAAGTTTGCACTAATCTTTGGCCTAATGAGAGGATAATCCCATAATCTCTGCAAACTCATTTAACCTATGTTTAACTCATTCTCCCTTGGTGAATATTTTTTTTTCTTTTTTACTTTTCAGAAGGTAGTGAGACTCAAGGACAACCTATTTTGACCAACATGACCAGAAATCCTAGCTGATTCTCTGGTAGGAGACAAACCACCCCTTGCACATCAGATAGGGCCCAGGTGAAACCACAGAGTAGTTGTTGAGATGACCAAGAGTGCTGTTTCCACATTGATGCTGACAACCTGCACCAGGGTGTTGGAGACAGACACTAAGGATTCTCAAAACATACCAATGCAGAAATCCAGAAGCTGCTCAGAGCTTAATATGATAGTAGACGTAAAATACACCCACCATGGTTCAGGAACTTTTGTGGAAGCCATGGTGTTGGGGGGGGATATCTATAGGCATCACTCCCCAACCACAATGGCTCCCTGCTGCTTGCACAGCTCACAGCCCACATCCCCATGGTGCATAATTGCAATTCCACTGAGTAGGGCTCTCAGTACAATGGGGGTAGGAAGGAGGGAAACAGTTGTTCCAACACATTATTTGTTTATAAATAAATAAATAAATAAATAAATAAATAAATAAATAAATAAATAAATAAAGAATAAGGGAGGTTTAGGAAGGAGAGGGGTAATCAGGTTCATCAGGGGTGTAGCCACTGATAAGACGCCCATTCCACAGTCAATGACACTACCCATGATCATGCAGTCAAGCTTAACTGAAGTCATTGTGTTGGAAAAACTATGAAAGTAAGATGGGGATTCACACAGAAAAAGAAGACTCTTATTTGAAGCATGAGGGGACAAGGAAAGGTAATTTGGAAGGATAAGATTAAAATACCCTAAAAACATGTATGGAAATGTGAACAAGTGAAAACTTATGAGATTGCTTGATTGATTGATTGTGGACATGCCAGGATCTCTTGTTGTAAATGAACTCCAGATATGTCACGTTGTGCATCTGGTTTTATGTGGGTACTGGGGAATTGAACCTCAACCAACAGGCTTTGAAAGCAAGTATCTTTAACTGCTGAGCCATCTTCCCAGCTTGGCTTTTGATTAGGTTTTCAGTATCAGGCAAGAATTCCCTCCCATGGAGCAGGCTTCAAATAGAATCAGAGAGAAGTCAGTTTCCTCTATAGCAGACATGCCACCTTTGTTCATGCATTTGGCCTGGCTGGCCAGCCATAAAGCTAGCAGAGCCCACTGCTGGTTAAGACTGTTGATGACCTTTCTCCCCCTAAAGGCTGCATGGCTCTTTGCAGCCTTCTGACAGCTGTGGTGTCTTAGCAATAGGGTCTTACCATCTAGTTCTGTTGGGCAACCAAGAGCTTTGGCAATAGCGTGTAATGTTTTGAGGGCATCAGAGACCTCTCTGACAAACAGTTTGAGGGAAGGCATCCCACCCATGGCACTGAAATTTTAACAATCTATGGCTTCTGGGCAACAGTATTATCCACCCCCACAGGGCATTTCTGCCCAAACTGTTTCTTTTCTTTTTTTAAAAAATTATTTT